>VXBQ01010611.1:488526-505383 GCA_013400175.1 Phainopepla nitens
GGGACTCAGCTTGCCTGGCTTTAGTCGGGGGGACTCAGCTTGCCTGGCTTTAGTCAGGGATTTGTTGCCAGAGGTCATCCTGATGGTGCGAGGCTCTTCTCGTGGTGCCAAGCAATAGGACAGGAGGCAGCGGACAGAACCTGATGCCCAGGAAGTTTCACCTGAACGCGAGAAAGAGCTTCTTTACTGTGCAGTGACAGCACTGGAACAGATTGTCCGGAGAGACTGTGGAGCCTCCCTCGGTGGAGATACTCGGGAACTGCCTGGACACAATCCTGTGCAGTGTGTTCTAGGATGACCCTGCTTGAGCAGGGAGGCTGGACCACATCACCCCAACGCCAGGGTCGTGGGTTTGATCCCCGTTATGGGCCATTCACTCGTTGTCCTTGTGGTTCCCTTCCAACTCAGAAGATTCTGTGATTCTGTGACCCACTTGTGGTCCTTTCCAACTTCACCCATGCTGTGATTCTCTGATGTCCGTGATGAGCCGCAGTCAAAAGTGTCTCCTTTTGCAGAGCTCTTCTTCTTATTCATGAACATTATTCTTGCACAGTAATAATTCAAATAAAAAAACATCTTTTACGTCAACCCAGGCAAACATTTTTTCACATTCTGGCTGGCACTTTTGTAGGTCTCACATTCCAAGACCCTATTAATGCAGATAACTGTGTTATCTGAAGTACTTCAGGATTATGCTTCAGGACCTGAACTGAAACCAGAAACCAGAACCCCTGAAACATGAAAATCCTTCACCAGCAGATAAACTATTGTAGATTATTATATTTTAATAGTCATGCATATTTTGCATATTTCTCTCTAGAATGCTTTTAATGGAAAGAAAATTATTCCTATGTTGTGGGGTTTTTATTTCATGAGTAGCAATGACATTGCACATGGTGTCTGATACTTTATAAGCAAACAGTTGTGCAATAAGTCATTCCAAAGGGTCTTAGTATAATTATATTTACAGGTGCTTGGTGGTTTTTTGGAGCAGTTAAAGCTGTTTAGCATTCTTTCTGTGGGCTGTTACACTGAGCAATACCTACACTCCTCTGTCACCTTTTGTTCCTCTCTGTACTGTGACAGCTGTTTTTGTCTGGTGCATTGAACTTGACTGGGGATTGATCTGTCTGAAAAAGCCCTCTCTAAATAGAAGGGTGTTTTTCCATCTGCACGAGCTCTCTGGTGAAGTTCAGGTTAAAATGTCTGCAGTGAGCAGCTATGAGGACACAGATCAGGGACTTTGGAAGGGAGAAGAAACAGCTGGCTGGTCTCTGTGGTGGTGTAAGCAGCTCTCCTGTCAAATGTGAAACTCAGCCTTAGTTCTAGCAGTTGTGTGATGTCACACCTCTCCCCCACTTTGTTTTTATTTTTTTTTTATTTCACTGAAACTGTGTTATCCTAACTAGTGAATGCATACTTACAGATGTGCCTCATTACCCTTCTGCTCAGTTCTGTCCTTGCTTTACTTGAGCTGGAAGAATATATATATTTTATTTATTTATTTATTTATAAATACATATGTAAATTAATACTATAGGAAACATGACATTTGGATTGAAACAGTGAGAAGCAATGACATTTTACCTTAAGTATTTCTATATGGTAAAAGTATAGAATTATGGCTTTTTTTGTCGAGGTAGGAAATGTGTTCCAAGGTGTAACTGACCTGGCCTGCTGTGACCTGAGCAGCTGCAGTAATTGCTGGTATCCTTGCACACTGTGGTGTAACAGCAGGCAGCTGTGGCTTGAGAGAGGGCGTGTTGAAATGGCCATTCATTTTCATTGCTTTTTTTCTCCTTAGGTAATTGTAGAAGCTATGGATATTCTCTTCAGAATAAGAGGAGGCTTGGATCTCGCATTTCAGCTTGCAACTACTGATGGTGTGTCTATAAGACTAATAGATTTCTTAATACTTATATGGACTTTTATTAAGAAACTATTTATTATATTTATTTTCTTGGCGTTTTACCAGATGTTAAGTGCTTCTTCACAAACTTGTATAGGTTATTCTTTATCTCCATAATCTTTCTGACACTCTTTTTCCATCCTGTGTTTTTTTTGGTTTTAATTCGAAATACACTTTACATTGAAAAACATAACTACTTTCATTTGAATATACTTCTTGCTTATGGATATGTTATGGGGAAGGAGGCTGGTTTTAGCTCAGCTCTTGATCATTCTGCATTTTGAAAGGATGTGTCTCTAGCAGAAACACTGAATTCCATCTAGTGAACCGTGACTAGGTACTTGGGCTTGAGTTCATGATGTGGAGCAGAAGTGTTGAATACATTGACCTAATCCAAAGCAGCATTTTGTGAGTTGCATCCTCAGAGAAGGGTTATTTATTAGACTTTGTCTGTGGTGTAGTGAATTGTTACCACAGTGAAGCAGAGTGGTATTTGAATTGTCCAGGTGCATGGTATTCACACCTGTTAGTGGGTGAATATGGGACACTGTTCATTTTGAAGGGCAGTGAGCTTTTTCTTTTGGAGCAATTTTCCTTTGACTTTTCTAATAACGTCATTTTTACAGCTTTCTAGTGCAATAGTGACCAAATTTAATGCATCAGAGAGATACAGCATAGTCTTTGATAGCTTGTTAGGCTTTTTTAACTTACTGTATTCAAAGTAATGTGTTTTTAACCTTCACAGTAAGGAAAAAAATGTGGCTAATGTGCCAAAGTTACTCTGTCATATCCAATAGTGTCATATCCATTATTGGTTCAGGTTGTAAGGTGTGGGTAAAACAATTTACAAGCTCTGAAAGACAACTGTACATACCAGTAATTAAGTTTCAGGCAAGCCAGACTGTGGTGTACAGGTTTATGTTGGCCAAAATTTGGTCCTCAGCTGGAATGTAGGCCCTGCTTTTCTCAAGATTTAGTCTGGTTTTGTTTTGTATTTCTGAACAATTATAGGAGGTCAGAAACATGTGAGTGACTCAGATTGAGTATTTTCAGGGTTTTTTCAAAAGCCTAAATATACATAAAAGTTTATGCAGTTTGTTTGCAGCTGTAGGCTTGGTTAAGGCCTATTAGATGTGGTAAGTGACAGCAGAGTAGATTATTCTTCTGTAAGTTTGACAGCATCTGAGAGAAACAGTACACTTTTGTTCAGGGAGCAGAGTGTGGATGTTTGAGACAGACCTGCTGAGTGAAATCTTACCTCAGTGTTGTTTACCCAATCATTTTTCTAATCATAACAGCACTTGCATTTTTATTCCAAGTCAAAACAATTTTATTAAATCTATGCCCAGCAGCTATAAAGAAATGGTGAGGGAATTTTCTAGGCTAATTACATCCTTACTGTGTTTCAGAGGCATCAACAAAAAAGGCATTGGGATATGTTTTCAGTGATCTTGAAAACAAACTGTCCTCAGAGGTTCTTGTATTCAGGATTTGCCACAGTTCAGTCTATGTGTGGCCTAACAATGGTATGACCACAGTTCCAGAGCTGACTGATGAGTCTGCATGTAAGGAGATAAGACAATTTATACAGTAAGTATATTTAAAAACTGAGGGGGGAGGGGGGAGGAAATGGTTAACAGATTCATTTCACATTGTAGAAATCTCTCTTTCTGTTGATAATTCAGATTTGATCAAGATGATGAGACCAAACGAAAGCTTGGCAAAAAAAAGGATAAAAAGTTACAGGATACGGTATGTTTTTAATATATAATACAAATTATCATTTAAACAGTTTTAGATTTGCCCTCCATAGGCTTTTCTGTACACAAATGGGCACTGATATGACTTTAAAGAATGCTTTTAAAGTCATTGAGACTCAACATGAATGCAGAAACCCACCTATGGTAGATCAGCACATAAGAGTCTGTCTTTAACATTACCAGGTTTTTTTTAACCCAGGTATTTCATTACTGAGTTTGATACCAAATAGCTGCAATCTTAATTTTGCCTTCTTGGTTCATGTGTAGTTGGAGATGTAATATTGATGTCTTTATTCTCTGCAGCAGCAGATAATCAATGTAGACCTCATGTTGGAAATGACATCTTCATTAGCTGCTTTGGCTCCAGTCATTGAAAGGGAAAAGAAGGAGCACCACTACATAAATATGACATTACCAGTTGATGTTGTTGTAACTGTTTCTCCAGAAGAACCATGGGGAAAGTAAGTGTTATCCTGAACTTGCAATTTTTCAGCTTCATTTCTTTATTTTTCTTGAAATAATGAAGTAAAACTATGTCGTTCATCAGTTTAGTGAAAAGTATATAGTATTTTTCTGATGCAATTTTAACTGTGTAAATAATAAAAGCTGCAGACAGCTGTTAACTTCAATAAGAAGAGATGGTCTTGAGACATGGTCTTTTGCTGTCTATAAAAAATTCAGTTTATCAGTGTCTGACAGATTTGATAACTCATAACCATTGCTTAGCAAGGAATTGATAAAGTCAGGAAAATGCTCTAGAAATTTTTGTATGTGAGGTGTATAAAAGTGAGAGTTGGGGTGTATTTGATAAGTCTTTGTAACCTCAGCCCTACATTTGGGGCTGCAGCTGGGTAGGTACAGATGGAAAACATTTGAGTTTGTTTATGTATTTTTGCCTTGCATTTTTTCCATAGGATTTGACTCTGAATGACACTGAGTGGAGTGGGTAAAATGGAAAAAAAAAAAACAAAAAAAAAACCCAACGAAACCACTTAGTCATATATTTAATTTTTATTTTGGCAAATGCTTATACTGATTGTGTTTCTGATATGAGAGCAGGGTGGCTGCATTTGGAAGGACTGAATCACTAGGGACTCATTTCTGTGTGCAGACAAGCTTTGAGTAAGGCACAGTTGGGCTCTGCCTTTCCCTGTGGGAGCAGAAGCTTTGAAGTAGTGCAGTCATCTGACCAGGTCAGACATGCATTTAGGTATTATATAACTCACAGCTGTGAGGAAAAATGATTCACAATCACTGCTCTACTTTTGAAACATTCTCCCTTGTACTTCGCAGGGTACAAAGTCTCCTAGTGAAAGCAATTCATGGGCAGCTAACTGATATGGAAAGATGTATCATGAAATATGTGAAAGGAACATCAATTGTGGTACCAGAACAATTTCATTTCATGTTACCAGGAAAAAATCATCTCGTAACAGTCTCATATCCTACAGGTATTTCAGATGATCAGCTGGAAAGTTACAGAAAGGTAAAGCCAACAAACCATAACAGAACCTGATCTTTTGTTTTTAATTACTGTAATTGAAGCACTGGTAAGGCTTTCCATTTAGTCAGTATAGAATAAACATTAGCAGAAACTGATGGGTTTTAGGTTTATTTTTATTATAACCAAAGCAGTATACCGAATGTGGAAACTTGATTTATTAGAAGTTATTTTATATAACGTTCCAGATCTCATTTTTGTAAAGGAACAACAGAAACCTTAAAAGTACATCAAATTTGGTTGATAAATATTTTCTCTAAATTATACTTCCAGTACAGTATTCTTTGAATTTCTCCTTTTATTTGTTCTTCCATGGTAGAACATCAGTTTACTTTTGATGTGTTACCACATTCAGGTTTTAACACATGTCTTGAAAGGATTAATATTGGGGGTCTATTTTTCTGGTTTCTTTCTTGGGGTTTTGTGGTGTTGTGGATTTTTTGTCTGTTTGGAGGAGGCTGTTTTTTTAGCTCACAGCTGACCAGGCTTAGCTACTTTTTGGCTTGTTTTTGCCTTTGGATTGGCACATCTAGAAAAAAAGAATATGGATGAGGTGGAAGAATGTTGCAATGTGGAAGTCCTTTCAGATTGAGACTGATACCAGTCTAGGTCACACAATTTCATGTACTGAGAGCAGGGAAAGAATATTCTGCAGCTTAGAGGTGTAGAAGCTGTGGGGACTTTTTCTGTGTGAAGCATTAGTGGGTGTATAAAACCCAATCTAGCCTTGTATTTGCAGAGGCCTCAGGCACGGGTGGCACTGCCTGCATTTCCTGCTCCCTGTCTGCTGTTCTCTCTTACCCACTGATGGGAAGTGTTACTGCAGTTCCTGTGCTGGGTTCAGTGCTGGGTCATCTGCCTGAAATGTATTACCTGTGTTACACACATCATCCTAGATGATCTCATCATGCCTTTCACTCTTGAGCTCTGTGAAATCAGACAATATATCTCTTTAAATGTGGCTGCTGTGTGGCAAACAGAGCTTAAGAGATTTTAAAATAGACTGAATCTGCTTGAACCATAAGCCCAGTATCTTTACTTTGTCTCAGAACATGTTATTTGTATGCTCCAATATCAGTTAAGATAATCATTTGGTGTGTGTGTATCTACATTACTGTGCAGATAAAACTGTAATCCTTTTCTATGATGGTGTATTTTATCATGCTTTCATAACAAATCTGTTACTTGTGGTATTTTTAGTGGGGCCCCAGCAGCAGGTGTTATGTAACAGGACTGCATAAAGTAGTGGGCACTTTAGATGGGAGGTAAGCCAGCTCTAGTAAACATACCTGCTGAATGTTCAATTAAGCCTATTTTAATAATTTGCTAAACTATGCTGTTAATATTATATCTGTATTGCTGCTTACACTGTGGTCTTTCTTTTAATCCAAAATTTGAATTGTGTTTCTTATTTTTATTTGAATTTGCATGTAGGAATTGCATGGGTTCTACAATCTGCCTTGTGACAGACCATATTTCAAGAGAGCAAATGCTTATCATTTTCCAGATGAACCATATAAAGATGGATATCTCAGAAATCCACATTTACATCTTAGTTCACCTGGCATGGAGTCTGATATGGTAAGTTTAAATTGAAACATTTTGTAGAAAGTACCTTTTTATTTTAATTGAGATTTTTTTTTAATTGAAAGAAGTAATTTAGATAGTCAGTGATGTGCAGATGAGAAAGCGAAATAATTGGCTCGACCTTTTAAGCTAAAGGGCTCCTCTGCACAAAATGGCATTGCTTTAATTTGCTGTATTTGTCCCAAAGAAATTGGATTTTCTTGGGAAAATAATGTCCATGTTTTTAGCATATATTCTAAAAAGTTTCTCAGAACCAGGACAAGAAACTAAAACTATGAAGTTTAGGAGACCGAACCAGGCGGAATAATCACGTGTCAATAATGACCCTTTGAATCTTCCAAAGATTTGCAGATTTCCCCAAGTGAAAACTTTCACAGTGCAAGGTGCCAGGTCATCTGACTTCTCTAAGAGCTGCTCTGTGCTCTCCCCTCCTGTGCAGGTTTATTTGGTGCAGGGTGTGTACAGTTACCACCACTACATGCAGGACCGCCTCGACGACAGTGGCTGGGGCTGTGCCTATCGGTCTCTGCAGACAATCTGCTCTTGGTTCAAGCACCAAGGCTACATGGATAGACCCATACCAACACACAAGGAAATTCAACAGGTACAGAGCATTTAAGGAGGTTATTTTATGCGTTATTTGTCCAGAAAGGTTTGTGTAGATTCTTTCTTAAATATCAGATTCGTGTATTTTAGAAGGTATCTTTTGTCCCTTAAATTGGATTGGTGGTTCTGAATTGTTTATCTGTGTCGGGTGGCATCTGTACAAATAAGATACATTAAAATAATCTTTTAAATGTTTCCTTGGATTAATGTTCTATTAGAAGCTGTGATGTGACATTTTCAGTGTTTTTGTCAAATGACAAGAACAAAGAACCCAATGTGTCATGCTAAAATCAGTTTTAAAACTGGCTGTCATATTCAGTGACAGGTGGATTAGTTCCCAGGTGCTACACAGGAATTTACTAACAACTTCTGCCATTTTGCCTTTGACAGTAGTGCACTTTTCCTGATTTTTGAACTCTCCTTCACTACTTTTTCCATTTCAGATTTAAATACATACTTGAATATGTTCAGCACTGAAGTAAAACTGTAGGCTTGTAGCTAATACCCATACTTGGGTATGCCTGTTAAGGAATACTGCAGTTACCTTCAATCTTCTAAATATTATTCTTCATGTTACATTTATTTACTGAACATTTTTAGTAAAGTTTACTTCATTCCATGAAAAAGCATTTATCATATGTAGCAGAGATGACATTTCCTGAACATTTCTCAGTCCACACCTGAATGCTATTGAAATCTGTGCACCCCTGTAGTATTTTTAGGCATCTAAAAGAGGGCAGTAGCCTGCACAAAACCTTTGGGCTTTGTGTCCTGAGCAGAAAAGGCCCCCTCTCAAGTGCTGAATGTAACATATAAGCCTCAGAATGAAGAAGAATTATTTTATGTTTAAAATAAACCATAACCTTTGACATGGATCAGTAGCCTCGTCCTCAGAGCACTATTGTGGATCATTTCCTGAGTGCTTTGAATAGAAATCCAAATCTTTCAGTCTGTGAAGTGGCTCCTGTGTGTACAAGTGATGCACTCCATTTTTGAAGAGCTCAGTGATCACCCTCCCAGCACGAAGTCTGCCTGTGGACCTGGGGTTGTAGTCTCTGCCTCATGGACACAGTTTTGCATTACTGCTCAGAGGGACATTCCCAAAACAGAACCACAGTGAATGAATTCAACATTCATTGGTCTGCTTTTGACCAGCTAGATTCAAAACACATGCCCATACATATATATATATATATATGTATGTATGTATGTATGTATGTATGTATATAAACTAACTTTGTTTACAAAAAGTGGTGGAATTCCCTACTACCTGTTGTTGATATTTGGGTTTCTTCCTCATTATGATGTTGCAAAGGCACTGGTTGATGCTGGAGACAAGCCTGCAGCATTTGTTGGGTCACGACAGTGGATTGGCTCGATTGAGGTACAGCTTGTTTTGAATCAGCTTTTTGGAATAACATCCAAAATATTATTTGTCAGGTAAGAATCACTGCCTGTTTAGTAGCTTGGTAATTGCTAAAAAGACTGAATGCCTTAAAATGCAAATCATGATTCCAGTACATGGGAGAAGAGGTATAATGAAAGAGATAATAAATCTTTTAAGAGTTCCTTGCTCATTAACCCTCTATTCCTACCTTTAGTTGTGCTAAGTGCTTACAGATGAAGGTGTTAAATTTCTTGGGAGCTTGGGATTCCAGTTTCCAATTGCTATAAATTGCTTAATAATATGCAAATTGCTTGGTTTAATAAAGCTGTGGTCTAAGGCTTCCACAAGAAATGTGGCTCTCATTGGGTGTGCTTAATCTATAAATTGCTTTATGATATGCAAACTGATATGGAACTCAGCCTGTTCCTTTGTGCCACAATTTTTGATGCAGAGGCACACTGTCTGATGTCCACAGAGAACTGAATGTACACTGACAAATAAATTATCACCATGGCCACAGACCTAACTTTTGAGTTTAAGACTGAGGCAAATTGTTGAGAAGTTTGGAAAATAATGTTCCCCTTTTTGCATTGGTGTGACAAATAAAGCAGGGAATTTGTTTCCATTCTGACAAATCTGATGCTCTCATACACAGTGAAGGACCCTATGAAGGTATTTGGGACAAAAAGAATAGTCTTTAGCATTTATCAGAAGAAAAATTACCATATTTTTTATCATTTAGGCAGGACTAAGCAGACTAATAAAACCCTGAACATTTGATAAATAAAATCGTGAAATTAACATACACTAACAATGTGTTTGAAAATACAAATCAAAATACTTCTCATGTGTTATGTTTATTTAGAGTAAATTCACACTCTAGATATTCTAAAAGAGCATGGTCATTGGGATCCTTAATGTTAGGAAAATAGTTCAGGTCTTCAGTATTTTAATCTTTTTTTTTGTTCCAGAGCTTGTACTTGCAGATGATCCACCTATTATTTATAGCAGCTATGACAGGCCCTGCCAGTAGGAAGATTTTTATTCCTGCATATGAGAATATAAAATACACTCCTTTCTGAACTGGGGAGAATTGCTCACAGTGCTGCTGCAAGGGAGCACCAGTTTTTCTCAGTGTTATGAAAAACCATCACTGCCATGCTGGGAAGAAGAAACAGTCATGCCGCTTTTTCAGCTGGCAGTGGATAGCATTTTTGTCTTGGGCTTATTTCCAGCTAGCATTTCTAATTCTTTATGGAAATAAGACTTCACAGCTGCACCAGCAGCACCAGTACTGGATCCATTATAATAAATGCACCATTTCCCAGTTTTGTATTCTGTCTGCATTTAATCCATTCCCTCTACTTAGGAGGCAGGCACACAGACTTTCACTGGGTTTTAAAAAGATGATCCACTGTATAAAGAAATAGAAAGACAAGATATTAAAAAAGTCTGTATTGATTTCCTTGCCTAGCAAATAGACCTTGTGTTATAAAATGTTTTTCAGATTTTTTCAGGAAGTTTACACAGGAATAATCCAAGTGACTCTGTATGCAGTGAACGGGTAGACTGGAAAATTAGAGAAGTAAACCTAGTGAGAATGACAAATCTGTTACTGTTTTTCTTACCTAGCCAGGGTTCTGAACTAGCATTGCAAGGAAGAGAGCTTGCTAATCATTTCAAGACTGAGGGAACTCCAATTATGATTGGTAAGTGCTTAAGTGTTGAAGAATGCTAATGGAAGTGTATGGCCTCCCTGTGTTGAATTTCTTTTCAATTAGAACCCATTTAATTTACTGTACAAGAGTTAATCAAAACTGTAGATGAATTAAAAATTACGGTTTTCCCAAGGTAGCCTCAAAAATGATACAGTTTAGTCTGGTTGGTATCTTTTTATTCAGTATTTCTTTCAAGCTCAGTATTAAACATGGTAACAAAAGTCAGTCTAAAGGGTATTTTTATAATTGCTATTAAGTCAGAATTTGAGCTGACTTCCATTCTCTACAGGAGCAGAAGTTCATAGAATTCCCCAAAACTTCCCCTCAGAGAAGACTACCATTTTTCTGGCTTGCAAGAGAAGGGTATTATCCAAATTTGCTTTAAGACCAGTTTTAATAATCTGAAATATTGGTATGATAAGAAGTGCTATTTGTAAAAATACTGTGACATTAACTGAACTATTTTTTCCATGCTGTGTTTTAGGAAATTAGTAATGTTGATATTATTATTTTCAACTTTAATAGCATTAATTTAAGCTATTCTGCAATCTGTATTTATCATTCCATAATAGAGTGTAACTTTCTCAAAACAGAGGTGCCAGAAGTCCAGACTTTGGTACAGTGATGGTTTAGATTAGGAATTAGGAAGAAATGTTTTCTAGTGGGAGAGGGGTTTGAACTAGCTGATACCTAAAGTCCCTGACAACCTAAACCATTCTATGAATCTATTAAATATTCTTGGCCTTTCATCAGCCTTTTTGCCTGAATTTCAAGAATGTAGAATCCTATATTGAAAAATCTTTCAGTCTGTAACTTATCCTTCCCTGTAGTGCTCTCTTGTAGGTTGGTTTAATTTTTGTTGTCACTGGAGGGCTGGAGATGGGCTTTTTGAGGGTGGGGTTTGGGGATTGGTTTTGCTTCTGTTCTTTCAGGGATTTTGCAATGCTCAGGTGTTCTCTGGAGTTATTACTGCAATATTGTGGGGACATAAAGTCTTGCATGTTATCTGAAAGAAACATGCAAGAGTTGACCTGTGCCCATCTCATCAAACTATCCCCTTTTCCTGTTTGCAGGCTGGGGAAAGGGAAATCAGAATTTACTATTCCACCCCTAATATTCATTGATGTAACTTAGGAGAAAACAGCAGATGAACCTCATCCAGGAATTCTGATTTCTCTTCTCATTTTTGTCCTTTTACAACCAGGAAATTTTGCAGATTTCTTTCCTACAGTTAGGTTTCTTTAAAGAAAAAATGCAAAAGGGAAGTTTGAAATATTCTTGACTTTATCTGGTGGAAGTGTTGAGGATTTAACCTGCCTTGCTGACTTGGAAAAAGCTTTCTCTACATTCTCTACTTATTTCAGTTATTGCAACCAGCCTTTCTTAGATGTAAAGATACATTGTTTAGTAATGTGAAGAATCTTATGTCAGACACTTTGAGAATCATCTTGATACAAGCTAATATGTTAACAGAAGATGTTGATGTACTTTAATTTAACCCTTGCACATTAAGTCAATCCCAGTAAAAAAAAAAAAATCAGCAATCTGTGTTTCTCCTATTTTAGGTGGAGGTGTTTTGGCTCACACAATACTAGGAGTGGCTTGGAATGAGACTACAGGGCAGATAAAATACTTGATTCTGGACCCACATTACACTGGAGGAGAAGATCTGCATGTTATTTTGGAAAAGGTGAGGCTTATTGCACATACATACACATATATTTATGTATATACATGTATTTTGGCATTAAACAAATAATGTCCAGCCAAATACAAATTGGCCATTCCATGCCTTCTCCATTCCTCCTTGAAGAAACACTGACCCCAGCTAACCTGCATACTGCAATATGCTAAGTATTGTCAGTTTCTGAAACCTAGTGTCTTTGGAGATGTATCAGATCAGCAACTACATCAAGTTATTATACTATAAAGCAATGCTCTTTGTTTTATATGAATTCACCCATCTCCCCTTTTACCCAGGAGTATGTACCATAAATATGTTTTGTATTTTGAATAAAACAGATAATTCTGTTCAGGCTTCTAAATGAAGCAGAGAAGATAATTTATTTTAAGTTTTAAAAGTCATTTTTAAAATCCAACACAACCATTCTCAGATGAGGCCTTGAACAATGTTTAGAGGATAGGTATTGAATTGTTTTGAAAATGTGAAGAAACTCCAAAGTGCTCAAGGGTTCATAATGTCATTTCCACATTTAAAGCCACTAAAAGGGATGATGCAGCACATTGCAAACTAGTAAATATAGTGTCTGAAATGTAAACTCTTAAAGCAGCTAAATCATCCTGTAAGTGCTAGGAAATCAATGTATTTTGCAAATAGTTGCAAATAGTAACTTTTATTTCTCATCTTTGACACCTTTGTGTAGGCCCAACAAAAACCCAAACAAACAAACACACCAAAACATGCAAAACCAAACAAAAACCCACAGAACAACAACAACAACAAACAAAAAGAGCTGTTTAAGAAAAATTTTCCTGGCCTGTAATAATCAAAGCTTGAAATGAACACAGGAAGAAACAATTTCCAAAGAACATGTAGGACCAAAGGCTGTTAGAGCTGCTAGCTGTTAGGAGTGGTTCAGTGGTCCAGGAGGATAAAATAAATGGAGAATTGACTTTCCTCATCAGAAGTGTCTAGGGGGGAACTAAGGTGGACTGTGTGTAGCTCTTTTCTTCAAAAACAGCTCAAATAATCATGTGGTACTCTGAGAACTTAAAAGCTTTTGTTAGCCTGTCTCCTTCTGCTGAATCAGGTTGAACAGCTCAATTTCTGCTGTTAGGAGCTCTGTTTGGGGCTGAAGTAGCAACTAAAGAAGGCAAGGATTCAGGATAAGAACAGGAAACTGTGAGAATGATGGAGTTGCAGAGTAACATTAGCCTCTCAGGAGCAGCAGAAGGTAGTGGGGAGGTGGGGATGGGGAGGGGATGATACTTCCTAAGAACTAAGCTGGGGAGGGAGGAAGGGAAATCTTTGTAATGTGTTTTCCATGGATGTGTTTCTAGGCATGTAGAGAACTTTGTGAAAATTGTCATTGAATTCTACAGACATTTGAAAATAAGTCATACAGCTTAGATTAGTAAAATAAGAACAGAGTCAATAGTAGTAGACAGGAAAAACAGAATTCAAAGTGGATTTAAAAGCTATCTTGCTTTTCCTTGGACAGGGCTGGTGTGGATGGAAGGGCCCAGAGTTTTGGACCAAGGATGCCTATTACAATCTGTGCCTACCTCAACGACCAACAGCTATTTAAATTCACTCTTGTGCTGAACGTGCTGAGACACAACAGTAGCTGATCTAGATAAAACTGGCCTGGTATTTATCACAATAATGCTCAATCAAAACCCAGTTGAAATAGAAATGTTGGTTGAATGACTTAAATTAAGAAATTTAAATTATTTTTTTTAAATGAAACCTCTAGAACTAAGAGTTATCTGCTTTGAACTGTATTCCTTACAAATGCATTTATTACACAATGAATACTCTGTACTTTTCCATAGCACAGCTTTAGGTTTATATAGTATTTTCTCTTCTGCTAGAATCTTTATAGATTAAATTCCAAATCCTTTTGTTTTATGGAATTCTTTCATGACAAAAAGATAAACTGTCCTCTGCCTTTTAAGTTCCTCTTAGCTCGCTGTCTTGTCCAGTATGAATCTGTTCAAAGGCCTTGTTTGTTGCTGGTATTCTTGATGACACATTTTAGGAGTGGGAAAAGAATGGCTATATTTACTGAATTTCATTAATTTTGCTCTCATATTTACACAGAAAAAAAAAAAAGGCAAGAGAATTAATTTTTTCACGCTCATTTATTTATAGCTGAATGAATACAGGTATTCCAGGGGGGAACAAAAAACCTCACAACATTCTTCTGTAAGAAGTAACAATAAACAAGCTTTCCTCCTTCTCAGAAGGAGACAATGTCCCAGCACACATATCTGACTGCTCAGTGTAGCATCCAGTCATGGTTCTTCAGACTTCAGATTCTCCTTGTTTCATGCTGTTACAAGCTGCTTCTTCTGGCAGCTAGGAGACAAGATCTGTCACAGAAACAAACAAAATAAGTCTGTAACTACTTCATCAGTACATCAGTAAGAGTACCTATGATTTTTATTTTTTATGTGTTAAAGTAGCCTCTTAAGTGGCATTCCACAAGTAGTGTCCATTACCAAGAAGACCTAACCTGAAGTACCTATGCAAGTTCATCCTTACTAGGAGGCTTCTAAATCTTAACTGCTCTGTGTCTAACACACATTTGTTTTACTTAGATGCTAAAACCATTTTTTAAAATATTCTGAATTGTATTAAACCAAGGCTGTTACACACCACCTGATCTTCTCCTCTTCCTGTTCATGGATCTGCTGGTTTCACTTTCTTGTTTCTGTGCAGTTGGATCCTCTCTCTGCCAGCCCTGTCTGTCACTTAGCCAGCACCCAGATTGTCCTCTCAGTTTCATTGTCTGAGTGTACTGAATGGTCCTGAGGAACTTGGCACATTCCAGAAAGCCATAATCCAGTGCAAGGTCTGCTGCTGTCTGTCCACTGTTGTTGCACAAGCTGAAACACAGAATTAACAATAACCAATTAAACTGGAATCATGAGCAAGCACTGATTAAGTGGTAATTTATGCAGGTGTATAAAAATAAGTACCGAGAATCAATACCAAGGAGGTTTGTCAGGGATAGCATAGGGCTCATACAGGGGGCTGGTATGAAATACAAAAAGGAATAATTATTTTAAAATAAATTTGTCATCAGAGTATTACTGGCTTAGCATACTAGAAAGGCAAGAAGAGGGTGAGATTATGACCTGGAATATTCTCTCAGCAGTTATCACAGAGTATATAGCTAAACAACAGCACGTGGTCTGTGCTCCTTTGGTGTTTGTGTCAGTTTTAATACTCCTGTGGCTGTAGTCATGCTAGATTTGCAGCCTTAGCATGCACGTTCTGAGCAAGTTAAATGTACTCTGTAAAATGCACATCCTTTGACACTCTTACTGAAGTTACTAAATGTTGCTCAACTTACTCAATTTTAGCATCACCAGCAACAAGGAGAGCAAGACATTCCAAACTCCCAGCTTTTGCAGCTTTATGTATTGGGGCTTCTCCAAGGCAATCCTAAAAACACAGTTTATATATGACAGTCATTTGCAAGAAGAGGAGTAGGATAAAGCTGTCTGGTTCTCAAAAATGAGTGTTTATGTATATCAGTCTGTTGTGAGATGAGAGAGAGAGTAAAGGAATATAGCTGGTAAAGTGTACTTGGTAACTACCATTAATGTATTCAACACCACAAAGTAGAAGTGCTGTCTCCTGCAGTTCTCATTGTTCAACCTTTGCTTTCTAAAAGATAACCTACACAGAATACTCTGTGCATGGATTAACAGCATCTTTTAGCACCATTCAGGGATTGCTGTGACATACAGCTTGCTACCAGCTCAGAGGTATAAGGAATTAAACTAAGCAACTCGAGTAAGAATCCTTGCATTTACTGGAAGTGGGGACAAACTTCTGGAGGAAAAATGAACACTCAGTTGTGCAAAAGAAATAAGTTTTTTTGGACATATGCATGCAGCACTGTAAATGTGAAAATTAAATTCTACATTGCAAGTGAAGTTGCTAATGCAATATAGACAGGGTTTCTGGTTCATGCTAGAAGTTACTCTAGAATAAGCAACCTCAGATATCTCATGCAATACAACTGAGTATAAAAAAAAACCTCTCTTAGATAAAAAGTGTGTAAATAACATTAAGTGGATTTACTGACGTGCCAGATTAGAAGTGGAAGGAATAAAATGTATGTGTTTTTTACCTGTTGGTTCAAGTTTGCTCCTGTCTGCAGTTGCCAAAGTAGAAAAAAAGCTTCACCACCACAAGCAGCCAGGTGAGCTGGAGACTGACCAGAGGCATCTGCAGGTGCGTTTACACCGGTTCCTGTCTCAAACAGGTTGCTGAAACTACCAGACTGAAACGAGATATTAAAAGAAAAAAGGAAATGTTACTGCCTGTGTAAGCCACGGCAGGTCTCAGAACACTGCATCACAGGAAAAAACATTAAAATATTCCCCTTGCAAATCACTGCACTTTCACGTTCCTTGAGACTGCCTTTTTTTTTTTTTTAAGAGCAGTGCAAGAAAGACTTTTTTGGCTTTTAATCTCTTAACCAGAAACGCCAATCGACAGCAGCAGCTCCTCCTAGTAGAGGCAAACTACACCTCACCCACTGCCGCAGCCGTGCTCGCGGTAAGACAAAACCACAGAGAGACCCTCCCCAACCCTCACCTCTGAGCTGCAGTCCAGCATCAGCATCGCTCCCCTTCGCCGGGCGCGGGGCTCTCGGGGCTCTCGGGGCTCTCGGGGCTCTCGGGCAGGG
>VXBQ01010611.1:508148-538019 GCA_013400175.1 Phainopepla nitens
CGGCTCCCCGCGCTGCTCACGTGCGGCTTTCAGCTCTTCCCTGGCGGACCTCACGCACTCGAGGCTCAGGCTGTATCCACCGAACCTTTCCTTCGGGCTGCTGTCACTCAACTTCTCCCTTTTATAACGCAGCCTTCTCTTTCATCTCCGTCTTTTGGGACCCGGCCAGCTTCAGACCTTTACTGTCTGAAGTAAAAACTTACCCAGGTTCCACCTCTTAGGGGACAAACCCACACGTGTGTCTCTTTTAGCAGAGAACGGCTCCCGTGATTCACCGGCGGCAGAAGCAGAGGAGTCGCCAGTGAGGAGAGAGGCGGATGGAGATCGTCCAGCGCCTTTTCTGGATGGACAGCGATACTACGAACAGGTTGTGCTTTCCCTCTTTTAAGTAAATATTATAAAGAAGCCAATTTTCAACACATTTTCAGCGAAAAAAGAGCACTTCAAAAAAACCTACAAGAGGTGCCCTATGCCTGTTTTTATCCCATTAAAATCGCCAGGTGTTGCCTCTAAATAAGCTTTTCCTACACTTTCCCCAAGAATCTAGTGAGGTCTTCCATTTCCCTCACAGGTCTCCTAAGGACCAGATAAGTAAGCAGCAGCCTATCCTTGTAGCTGACTTCAAAGCCAGGCTGGGTTTTTGGGCAGCTGACTGCCCGAATAGAACACACTTTGTTTTCAGTTAAAGTGAGAGTGAGCCCTGACCGAGACACAGCATTCAGTCTTTGTTCCCCACCTAGGAACTGGGACTTGTTGAAATGTATTATCTTCAAGATCTCTGATTTTTGGCTAAAATTGGACATCCAAGTCTTTGAAAGTAAATGCTCAAGGAACAGAGTAAGACTGCCTGGCAGGTGAACTTAAACCTCAGCTTCCTGTGAAAATTAGAATTTAGCTCAGAAAGATAGGAAAGAATGTAGTAGAAACCCTGAGTCAGGTGTTTCCCAATGTGACATGCACGGATTCGGTACTGTCCACAGTGCAGCAGTGGAACAGTGTAAATCAGTAAATTCTGTTTGTAGCAGGAACAGAATTAACTCACTCAGCCTTCCTGCTTTCGAGGCCCTGTCCTTAATGTTTTCATTAATGAATTTCCTGAGACTAACATGGAGCTGAAGGAACAGACTCCTGTCTGTTTCTTGACAAGCTGGCTTGGATGTCCATAATAGATATTGCTGTACATCCCCAAATTTGTTCTTTGAGCAGGTTTTAATTTTCAGATTTTTTAATGTACGTCAGTAGTGCCTAAAACTGCACATGCTCATAGCACTGTACTTTTAGATATTAGGAAAAAAACCCACTTCCTACTCACACTCCTATGTCTCCTTCACATAGCACTAAATTCTCAGGAAAGGTGAGATTAAACGTGCCTCCTGTACTTCTTTTTCTGATATTCATGACAGCTAGTTGTAGAAAGAAACTGGCTGGTTTTTTTCCAGCATTCTTTAAAAATACAAACAGTCATAAGGGATAAGCTCCTAAGACAATCAGTAGTTTAAGATAACAGCTTGGACAGTATTAACAGGGGACAATTGGTCGTTATGAGGACATTTGACTGACTGTTGAACTGTTGCTCAGTTCTAAGCTTTTGCAGTCTTTTTTTTCCATCAAAACACATAGAAAATTTGAAGTAAAAATATAGAGAAGAACATTTTAACTTCACTTTTGTTTTTACTTAGTGTTTATGTGTAATAATATTTCAGTTAGGACACCAGACTCAGTTAACTGTTGTATTACAGTTATTTAACTCTATTTTTAAATATGATTTCTTCTCAGACTTAATGCAGAAGCAAGTATTCTCTGAGATTCATTCTTAGGCGTGAAAGTATCTCTGTTGTTGGGGGTGATACCTCCATAAGAAATGTGTGGCAGACATCTGGGTCCATTAAAGTCTTCAGACATCTGGTTTATTAGTCTCTGTGAAACCAACCCTTAGCAGAGATGTAGAAGCAGACAGTTATGGTGTAAGAACAAGCTGACCAGAGTTAAAGGATGTCAAATAGATGGGGCAGGGACTCTGAATTAGACTTTATCTCCTCAGACTAAAAAGATGGCAGTTTGTGGGAAGGCAGAGAGTTTGTTGGAATGGCCTTTGGTTACCCAGCTTTCCTGTGGTTGTTAACTTAACTCTGTCTCTGTTTTCTGCCAGTTTTGTGGTTGCAATTTTTTGTTCTTCGTTCATGAGAGAAATACTCCAGACTGAAAAATTGTAAGAGTGTATATATCATAAAGTTATAGTTTGCTTTCTCTTTCCCAGGGGTTATATGGAAGAGCATTAAAGCAATTTGAAAAAATCAAGGATACGTATTTTCAAGCAATGTATCAGCTTGGTGTAATGTATTATGATGGACTTGGCACTAAAAAAGATCCTGTGAGTAATTTAGCTGCACACTTTTTATTTTTCTTCTAATATTAGCTCATAATTACTAGGAGCTTCTTTGTAAGCATGATTATTTAGTTTAAAATTAACAGCCTTTTCATTTGGGGTTAGTTTTATAAAGTGCAGATGTTTACTGAGCACCATTAAAGAGCAAGGGCTCTGGGTTGAAGAAGTGCTCAAAAATGGCTATAATAAAATAGGAATAAAAAATATATAATTTCTGTTTTAAAATGAACTTTCAAGGGCTTGGTTGGACTTCATGTGGAAGCTGTGTTAAAAATACTTTAAATTTTTTCCTTTTCAATAAGCAGTTTATTTAGATGAAAATAAAGTGAGACAAAATGGAAATCAAACAATTATATTTCAAAGCATAAGATCTCTGGCACAAAGATTTTTTTTTTAAGGTACCTTCTATTCTTTTAGTGCAGATGCCAGACATGATTGTGCTTCTGCCAGTGGTTGACAGTAATACTTTTAAATTAGATGCATGAAAAATTACATTTGCAAGAATTTGAAGAATTCAAACTGAAGAATTGTGTTAGAAAAAAAAAGAAGAAAAAGGAATGATTTGCTACAATAAGGAGAGTTAATTTGTTGGTGAAGATGATCTTAAAAACTGGCATGAGGAAAGAATAAAAGCATTAGGAATAAAAGGGTAGATTATAAGACAGAAGGCCAAAAAAAAATTAACTAAAGAGTATATTAACAAATGGGACTCCTGTCTGGTGCTTACAGCATTGTTAGCAGACTGAAAACATTCTGATTTGGGTTTAGAGGTGACTTATTTGTATGTCTGCACAATCACCACATTTATTTACTTGCAAATAAACATTTTAACAAAGTTTCTTTCTTTCTTGTGTATTACAATACAAAAGCTGAATAAAAGCAAAACCTTCTCTAAAGGACTGTTTCTAGTGTATTTCAGCAGGGTGTCCATGCTAAATCCTAGCAGTGTAAATCTTATTTCTAAAGTACTTCTGGGGCCTGGTTGCTCATATGCAGTGTTCTCCATCTCCTTATTTAACATTATCAGGTTTTGTCCTTAATGAGTCTAAACTATTTTAAATGCAAGGACTTGAAAGTGTACTGTGTATCACTTTGCCTTCTTGTTAAGGTTGTTTTATGATTTCAGATCCATTATGCACTATTAAAAAGATCTCAGAATTCTGAAATGTAAAATGTTACAAGTTTAGGACGTGACATTCATTTATGTAAGAACAGTAATATTTTGGGGAAAAATTTTGTTGGTGGAAAAGAGTAACATATTATCCGATGAACATTTACAAGGCAATGTTTCACACTAAAAATACGCTGGGGTCAAAAATTTAGGGGCTGTCTAGTAACCAAAAATCAGTTCTGCTTTGGTATGACACTGTTTTCCAAGCTGTCCCGCCAGTATGCCTCAGCCTTTCCTCCAAGGGGAAAAAATTACCTGTCTTGCAGAAGTTAGTGCATTCTCAGGTTATATATTTCATCCTCTTCACAGTCTGAACATAACAACTTAAATGGCTCAATTTTAGGAAAGGGGAGTGGAATACATGAATAAAATCCTCAACTCTGATTCCCCAGAAGCAAGGCACTTGAAGTTTGCAGCTGCGTACAATCTTGGCAGGGCATATTATGAAGGACGTGGTGTTAAACATTCAGTTGAAGAGGCTGAAAGGTAAGGGCAATCTGTGATTTTCCTGAAAATTTATAAAATTGTGTGTTTCTTAAACTTTGTTGTCCCCATTTTCTTAGGTTGTGGCTCACTGCTGCAGACGATGGAAATCCAAAAGCAAGTGTAAAGGCCCAGAGTACTTTAGGAATGCTTTATTCTATGCCATTTCTGAAAGATCTGAAGAAGGTAAAGCTCACTTGTACCTTTTGAAATAAAAATTAGTAATGAATTATTTTTCATTTCAGAGAAATAGTTCAGTGGTACATTTGACTCTGAAAGTTATATTTTGAATAGTTAGACATTATCATCCATTTAAGCCTGTGTGAACAGATGGCCAGAACTTCTCATTTTGACTCACTTGACACTTTTGTTTTAGTGAGAGTATCAGAAGGAATGATAGAATGGATGAAAATTTTGTCAGCTTTGGTAACCTTCATAATTGAAGCAGGTAACACTGATTGACAGCTCTGGCAGTAAATGAAGCAGGTTTAAAAGCCTTACATGGATTCTTTTCTTTTATGTATAAGCACTTAGAGGATAGCTGGTAAAAGTTTTTATGGAAACGGTATACAAGAAAATCAGCTAAGTAAATATATACTCCAACTCTGTGCCTCTTGTTTAGGTCTTTTTCTGGCATTCAGCAGCATGTGACAATGGAAGTCTGGAATCACAGGGAGCACTTGGCATTATGTATCTCTATGGACAAGGTATATGTCAAAACACTACAGCTGCTTTGGAGCATTTGAGAAAAGCAGCAGAACTTGGAAACACCTATGCTCAAGGCCATCTTGTGGAATATTACTACACCAGAAAATTTTACACAAAAGCTATTGCACTAGCCAAAAGGTAATTTTTGTTTTATTTTTCATTAGGGTTCTTCATGCAAAATCACATAAAACAGATTTAAATGATTAATAAGATGATGATCTTGTCTTTCGAACTCAAGAAATGTTTGAGATAATGAATTGCAAAACATCTTTAACAAAAGAATAGCCAATGACAAAATTAATAAAGCAAAACAGCCTTGAACTAGAATCCAAAGCAGATGCCCACATGCAATCCTGCCTTCCTTGTCCACTAGGTTCCTGCCTTCACCATTGCCTTTAACCCCTACAGTCATAGTGTCAAAGAACCCCCAGGTTGGAAGGGGTCTCAGTGATGCACTGAGTCCAGCCTTTCTTGGCAAAAGCACAGTCTAGACACAATGGCCCAGCACCCTGTCCAGCTGAATCTTAAAAGTGTACAAGGCCAGTGAATCTACCACTTCCCTTGACCTGCTTTTCCATCTTTGGTGTGCATATGCTTCTCCCTTGGTTTTGAGCAGGCTCAGAAACTTGGAGTTAAGCCAGGGGGATCTCTTGCTCCACCTACTTTCCTTACCTTTAAAGGGGATGAACAAACAGTTCATTGTGCTACCAGGAAAGCACTCTTGAAAAATTCCCAGCACTCACTAGCTCCTTTTTTCTCCATGTAAGCTTCCTATAGAGACCCTTTCAACTGTGCTGTGAGCTGAAGTTTACTATTCTGAAATCTAAAACTTTTGTGTTAGTACTAACCCTCAGATCCTCACTATTGTGATCACTGCACCCCAGGCTATCACCCACTGAGGTCCTACAAAGCAGATTTTCTTGATGTGTGAGTAGTGAGTCAAGCAGTGCCTCATTCCTGACTGGCACACCTGCCATTTGGTTGAGGCAGCAGTTTTCCACTGCTCCATTCCAGGAACTTCATGGATGTCCTGGGAGTTGTATTCCTCTTGCATCTAATGCCTGGGTAGTTCAAGTCACCCATACAATCCAGACTCCAGATGTTACCCAAAGCTTACTTAAGTGACCCAAGTCTTGTCTCCTTGGTCTTACTGCCTCAATTCAGAGGTCAGTAACAGATGCTTAGTGTGAGATGACCCCTCTGATCCTGGCCTAGAGGCATTCAATAACGCTTCCAGAATTGCTTTTGTTAACTTCTGCACATTCAAAGTTCTCCTTAACTCAGAGCAGGACTTCTCTTTTTCTTTCTTTACAAAACAGCACATCCATCCATCAGGATCCTCCTGTCGTGTGAGTTGTTCCACCATGCTTCAGTTATTCCTGTGATTGTGTGACTTTCAGTGGGTGCAGAGCTCCAGTTCCTCCTGTTTGGTCCCAGGGCTGTGTGCACTGTACACACACACTTGAAGGGGTTGTCTTCTGGTCCTCATCCTGGGCAGCAGCTGAGGAACATTTGTTGCTGCTCTGGTTGGCCTGGCTTATTCCCCAGCTGGTTGGAATATGCCACAAGTGCAGCCACTTCAGGTCCACTTCTGTATCTTGAACTAGTCAAGGGCACTGTTGGCACAATGTTCTATGACTGATAAACAGCTCATTTCTGTGACAAACCTCCAGAGTTCACCAGTGTATTGTTAAAAGTTCAATCTGTCAGTCAGATTATTGATTTACTGGAAGTAAGATGCAGATAGATTGACTGCTTGCACAAGTGGCACATGATAACATTGGTGCTTTTTGGGGTATGTCCACACAGCTGCTGCTGCACAGCAGCAGCCATGTCACAGCTTATGATCTCACAGAAGCTGCACGTGGTGCACTGTATGCTGGTGCATAGCAGAGGCTCTGGTAATTCAGTAGTTCAGCTATGGATGCTGTTTGCTCTACTCCATGCTGAGAAGGATTGTTTCTCTCTGAACTGCTGCTTTTCTTTCTTTTGCACTGTCAGTGGAGCGATAGCTGTTCAGTCTGCTCCAGCCTGTGTCACTTGGAATGAATCCCCTCCAGTCAATGCTGCATGGTAAATTGTCCAGACAAATAAAGAGTGCACTTCATCAGCTGCACTTGTGATTGCAGAAAATAGCAGTGAAATCCCACAGTACTATCAGAAGTGACCATTTCTGAAACAAAACACTGCAACCATACTTGAAACAGTTCCACTTAATTAGAACTGAAGTTAGCCTTGAGGCAAAATCTCAGCAGTTCAGCCAGCAGTATCAAGCACCAATATCTTTTCTGCTGAAATTTGTGCTTCTGTGTTCATAGCAACTACATTTGTTACATTATATACAAGCATAAAACATTATGTGACTTTGTACAGTATAACCTTGCTTAGTATTTGGAGTCTACACTACCTACTGATACTTCAAGTAATTTAATTATCCCACACAGTTGTGCTTACCAGTTGCTGTGGTATGTTCTTGAAGTAAGCTGTGCTGAAACAGAATTTTTGCCTGACTTGACTGGATATCATTATTTGCATCAGCATTCTGTAGATTATCTTTTGGAAAGGAAGGAAAAAATGTTAACTATCAGGAATAAAAAGAGCTAATATGTTACTGTTGTTTTCTTTGAATGTTCTTGCTAAATAAGAACAGTTGTGTTACTGCATTTGTTAGTGGGACCAAATTAGGTGGAAGAACATCATTCTCAACACCTCCAAGTGATCCTGCAGGCACTGACATGCAGAGGGTCATTGAGAACAATCTTTCATAAACACTGATTTATAGGAAGCACCTATAAACTGAAATTCCTTGCACTTTTCCTTCTTCTGTCAAGTCTGTGACTTTGACACAGCTAAAATGATGTGTCAAGAATCATATAATTATTGCTTGGTACCTGGAAAGGATATGGGGCTTGGGAGTATCTGTTCTAAGATAACAGAAAAAAAAAAAATTCCCACTTAGGTATAGCATTTTCTAATATTATAGTGACTATACTAGATAATTATAGCTTGATAGTTAAAACAACATTCACTTTGTCCCTCTGATTCTTAAAATAGTTCTTAGTAAAAACATGCTACAACTAAGATGACAGCAAGCATGCAGAAGGAAATAACTGAGCTGAGATAGTGATAAGTGGTTTTCCTAACAGAGTTTTACAACCAGGGGCTCTCAGTATGTCCAAGATTTTCAGATTACTATGAATTGCCAATATCCTTGTAAGAACTGGAAATTTTAGATTCATGGAATCACAGAATGGTTTGTGTTGGCTCTTTAAAGATTGCCTAGTTCCAGCCCCCATGGCATGCGCAGGGACATTTTCCACTACATGAGGTTGCTCATGTAGTGAAATAAGATGAAATAAGAGCTGTGTGAAATACTACACAAAATAAGAGCTTTGCCTTTCTTCCACAAATAATTTCCATAAAATAATTTAATGGGAACAATTAGCATAAAATATGTTGCCTTTTATAACTAGTATAACTATAGTGAAAGTGACTTCAAAAGTTGTATACTTGTTTGCTGTTTAATATCACAATATTCAAATAAGACTACCATAAAATCAAATACAAAATTGAAGAATCTTCATAAGGTGTATGTATCATTTACACACATGTAAATTTCAGCTTATTTTGGATAAAAATGTAAACAGAAAGGAGGCATTGTCAAAGTCATATACGGCCAACTTTAATTATTGCTTGAACTAGCATTATCTAACGTAATGCTCTAAATTCCACAACAGGGCTACACAAAATGATGACATTGATGTGCTAGCCAAGAAAACTGATTGTCATCCAACCTATATAGCCAAGGGGGCTGCTATGGCTGCTTTCTACTTGGCTAGATGCCTCCAGATGGGCCGAGGCACAGAGAAAGACAAGCAGGCTGCTGAGAAGTATTACACTCAAGTAAGTTCAGAAAGTCTTACAGACTAGTTTGTATTTCGTGATATGGAGTGATGCCTTGGATCTGAGTCTAGTCTAAACTTGCTGTTTCATTAAGGATTCCAACACTACGTTAAAAAAAAAAACAACAAACCTTTGCAAGAAAATGCAGAGTGATAGAAGTGTACTGAAAACTACCAGAAATAGCCTTGAAAGGATGCTATCTGCTCACTCGCTTAGGCAAGCAATATAACCAACGTCAAAACCAAAAAAATCTATGATAATCACCACAGCAAAGAGCTTGGTAACTTGCAAGATAAATTAGCTACACAATTTGAATGATTTTATCCCAAATTAATTTGCTTTCTGTCATTCTTTCACAACTGAAAAATCCTAACTTTTCCATCTACTTTAGATTCTGTAACAACTACAGCCTTTATCAAATTTGCCATAACTGGTTCTCATGCTTATTTTTATATTTACATTTTCCATGAGAGCTGAGGATCTACCGCTTTTTCTGTCCAACATAGATGAGGAAAAAAAATCAGTTACATTTTTTTCAAAGTTCTAAATTTGAAGTAAGATTGATAAAAAAATAAGCTTAAGGAAAAATACTAATAATGGCCTCTAGAAGATTAATCTGTTGAGTAATATCAGTGATGCCTAAAGGCATCAAGGTAATTATACCAGCTGAAGGGAATTGTAGCAAGTTGGCATCTGTGCTTCAGAGACTCTGTGGTCTCAGTGCAGGTAGTGACCAGTTGTTTCTGCAAATAGAATACTTTGGTGTCCATCTTGGTGCAGTCTATAAGACTGTTATGAATGAGTTTGTAGAGGAATTTCTCTTGGAATGGGGTCAAGGTTTGCCCCTGCAAAGTCTGGACAAATGAGGTTTGGCCCAACTGCAGCCTGCAAAGGCCTGAAGCCTTGAAATAACGTAGAGAGAACATAGGTATAAAGATAAGAATAGTCTAATCTCTGTGTTTGTGAACTGTGTCTATTACAGGATGTTTTACAGATAGGTCAAAGGACTGTAACCAATTAGGTAGAATCTTCCTCGAGAAAGGAATGTGATCTATTTTACCATTTATGAGGAAGGCACGTGAGAAAATGAAGATCTTTTGCCATTTTTACTGTATCAGTGAAGGCGTTTTTATTCTAGCCTAGCTCCTTGGGTGCAGGACACCCTGCTTCAGAGTTATGTAAATGATAAATTATCAGACAATTTTTGTGGCTCTTTACTCAGGGAAGTCTCTGATAGGAAAGGCTTAGCAGAGCAGGTGATCTGAATACAGGCATTTTGGATATTTTGTTCTCCCACTGTGAAAAATGTTATAGAGGATAGGATGAGGAACAGATCAGGGAAGGAACATAAGCTGAGGTGTTATGACCATTGTAGCCACTATTCCTAGTTAAGGTGTTGAAGAGATCAGGATTAAATTGCAGCATGGCTTGGTAGGAGTGTAGGCTTTCCCAGGCTCTTCCAAAGAGCAATAAACCTGCCGCAGCTGAAGGAGGACTGTGACTGTCACTCGTGAGTCACTTGCTGTACACCTGAGACTGGTCCAGGAACATCACTTGTGTCTCACTACAGAGAGAGAGTCCTTGTGACTGGCATCATGTGTCTCTAAAACAACAGCAAAAGAGAAGCAGCATAAAATAAACAAGGAAGCTCCCTGAAACAGTAACTTCAGAAGGGTTGTGGTGATGTCCAGGGTTTTTTTTTGTGCCTGGAAAATTCTCATGTTAACTGTACAATTACACTTACTTAAAAGTCATATTTGTTCTAACTGACTGCTCAGCTCTGGTTTTGGTCTATCATTCTTAGAGAGTCAGCTTTGTAAGAGATGAGAAAGAATATGGGCATCCCTCAGGGTCCTGAAATAGATGATGTATGTGAGTGAAACTCATCTAGTTTGTAAGCAGATTTATTTTTCTGACTATGGTGCTGCATATGCCATGGCAACACACAGAATTAAAAAAAAATAAACCCAAGACTAACACTATAGTCCAGTATGCTAATTTTAAATACTAACTTTTTTTTATTATGTGGCATCAGAAAAAGGCTTCAAATCAAAATATGTTAACATTCAATACTTCAGCAAGTTGACTGTCTCAGTTTTTTTGACACTTAAAGACTTATTAATGACATATCGATAACATACAATTTTATTGTAGCTATAAATCAGAATTATGATATTCTTTGTTTTTAAAGGCATGCCATCTGGATCCTGTTGTTGCTTCTCACCTTGAATTGGCAGCTAATCTTGGGGAAATTTAGTGTTTCTTTTAACTGTGACTGGTATATAAATGTATTTCCTACAATAAACCATCATTAATCTCCAGCAATTATAGACTGTTCATCACTTACTGCTTGCTTTTCAACTTTCTATAAATTATTATTTAAAGCAATTCACTGATTCATTTTATCTAAAAGAGCAAGTAAAAAGTTTGCACTCTCTAACTCAGATGAAGCCAAGACAGTTTTTTAAAAATCATATTGAAGACTTAAAGGTTTATTAAGGACATTTCACCGGGACAGATGTATTTTCTTCATGTCATATTGCTACATAGCACATGAATCAAAACAAAACCAAATAAAGATGGTTGTTTCCTTTCTGCAAATATAATACTTAAATTTTAATATTCTGAAAAGCTTGAACCCAAACTTGTCTCATTTCCACATACAGCCCACTCACAGGCCACAGCCATTTTTAAAGCTTTACATGTTCGTGGTGCTTATACTTTCTTCCACATACCTTCTAAAGCATCTAGATTTACTGAAGAGTCTTTATACATTTTACTTTTGGATTGCAGAGACTCCAAGTTGGAAACTGTCCAGTAGAACACTAAGCTTTACAATTCAAACCATACCAGCTTCTAAAACTAATAAATACTACTTACAGAACTGTGGAAAAAAAGCCCCAAATATTAGCATGGAAATATTCAGTATAATTCCTCAGGACAAAGCCTGTTTTCCTCAATCCTTCTTATTGCATTCACACTGCCTCTGTATGAGAAATAGTTGGAAATCTTTTGGCTAGGAGTATGTATGTCTGAGCAATGTCAAGTTGGATTTTTTTTATCAAAAGATACTTTGATTAACCACTAGGAAAACTTACTGATTGCTGTGGTAAGCTTGCACATTTCTAAATGCCTGTTTACTTAGGAAACTTTGTAAGTGCAGAATTTCCCTTGCTTCTTAGGACTGTGTCACGACTTGAAAACTTTTCTGAAACTGTTGGAATAGAAGGCTAGATGTTACTAAAACCATTGATTTAAATAGATCATACAGACTGTAAGTACCTTACAATAGAGCCAGTCATCACTGCAAGTAGTTTTTCTAAGAGCACAACTGTACCAAATTGAGAAGACAGTAATGAGTGTCAGCTAGGGATTTTTGATGATGTTTAATTATTTAGATGTGCATTAACATCGTATTTACATATTTTTACATAAATTTTAAAAAAACAACCACTGAAGACAGTTTTCTTTCCTTGTATAAAATAAGGGAAAGATTTGAAGGTTATTTGAAATTGGGGCATTTGAATAAAACAGCCCTGAATAATATCAGGGAAGTTATCAGAATGGTTTAATTAAATGTCTGCTTGATCATTCATAGAAGCAATTCATAAGCACTAATCTCAGAACTAACATTTAACACAGGCATTCTGTTAGGACATACCAGTTTACAATACATAATTTTGACACAGACTTCAAAGCAATGTAGATATTTGTTATGAAACTAGTGCTGTCAAACTCATTGATCCGTTGTCAGTACAGCCTCATTATCAAGTGCTGCAATCCAGTTGTGATATTTATTGCTTACAAATGCTTCAAACTACAGGAAATCTTTGGTAAAACCAAAATTGATAAATTTTTCACAATAGCTTCACATGTAGTATTGCACGACAAGGCTTTTTCAATACAAGAAAAAAAAAGGAATGCTCAGATCCTCAGTGAGGAGATTAGAACTGTACAACATTCATTAGTTTACCACTATAAGCAAAATTTCTTTCCATAAATGTTTAAAATATCTTCTGGTTTCTTTCAGCATATATGAACACTTATTTTTCAATCTATATTTGAAACAGAGGAGTAGTCAAATAGAACAATTTAAATAAAAATTGGCAGCTATACAGCATTTTTTGTCTACCCTACGACAGCATCAGATCTTTTCAAGTCTGTTTACTTCACAAAAAACTCAAGAGGAAAGAAAAATGCTAAAAATAATCATAGTCCTCAGCCCTCTATGGAAAAGAGGAAAATAAGTTTCATGTCTATTCTTGAACATAGACATTTCTCTAGTGGTCCAATTGTGCAGATTCAAACCTAAGTGGCATTAAGCTGCTCTAAATGAGCTCTCAGCTCAGGACACAGTTCAGTTAGCAGCAGTTCCAGCAAAACCTGAAAAACAGAAAAGATTTAACATGATGCAGGTGCCAACCAAATGAGAATTTCTTCTTCCTTTCTGTCATTTTTAGATAATCTTAAATAACAGAAGCACAGAGGTTTGATTACATTCATCATTCATGCAGCTACTTTCCTTTCATCCAGAAGTTAGCACGTGCCCTACAGATACCATGGGAAATGTCTGAAGGCTGAAAGGGGGCGAGTGTTAGGGGCAGCTCCTTTCAGAGGGGGATTTCCCACCAGGCATAAACCAGGGCTGTTCTGTCAAAGACTCCACAGCACCAGGGCATGCACCTTCTCTCCTGGGACAATGCACAGTGGTGCTGGTGTGGAATGCTCCAGGAGAGACTGGCTGTCTGTGAAGGTGGTATACTCAGGTCCAGCTGCATATTCCAACTAGTCCCAACAGCTGAGGAGTGGAACTTTTGGAGGGCTGTCGTGTCCTAACTGTGAGCCAGTCCTGGAGCTCTCCTCCTCTAGGATTCTCCAAGGTGTTTATTTTTCTAATATGAAGAAATTAGTTTGTACCCTTATGAAGTCAGGCACATTGGATGTGGTGGAGAATCTCTTTCAGACAAAAACAATGCTGCTGTTAAACAGTCTTTTGTTATTCAAATTTAGTCGAGTGATCAAACCGAGAGCATCTGACTTAATTTTAATAATAAATAAATCTCTGCAAAAACACACCCTCTAGGCTTTAATACTGAGTGAGGAGAGCTTGGTAACTAACAGGATTATGAAGTTAAAAAGCTACTTTTCTGGTTACTCACATAAAGTAGATGCTTATTAGCCTTCCTCTCTTGCAGCGCATTGAACACTTTCACTACACCATGACGGGCGTTTTGTTGTCCAACAAGATTCTGCAGAGTATCTGCAACAAAAATTCCTTCAGTTTATATTGTTTCACTCAAGCTAGGCAAAACCTCTGGCCAGAATCAGAAAATCATCATTCTACTACCCAAAAATCACAGTCAGCAAGGTTGGAAGAGACCTTCAAGATCATCTGGTTCAACTATAAAGACCCACAAAGGAGGGGAAACAAAGCCACTACACTTCACTGGCCTTTGGCTACAAGATAGACACAGTCCCTCCTCACCAATCTTTTAAAAACACAGCTTGAAAAGACACACTTATTCTCAAGTCACCCACTAGATAACAGTGTGTGCATCTCAGAACATTTTAAGTGTTCTAACATGATACATCAAATGCCTTTTCAATAGTTCACCTCACTGAGTCAAGTCTCATCTCACTCATCATTAAACCATTCACTTAAATACACCTTCAGTCACAAAGACAATTTGTACAACATTTAAAACTAATTCAGCACTTGAATTGCCTCTCAATCTTCACAGAGAATACTTCCCACAAGAAGGCAGTTAAGAGAATTCTAAGTCAATTATTTACATTTTGGATTAAGTTAGAGAATAAATAGTGATTCAGTGCTCCATCATTAATCTAAGGTGCATTCAGCAATATCCTGACATATGGCTCCAAGCTCAGAAACAAACAGGAAATCAAACAATACCACAAACCAGCTGTGGAAGGCTATTTAGTTAAGCAGATGAGTATATAACACAGGGTGTAAATGGAGGTTTGTTTACACATCAAATGACAAATATTTTGCATGCATACATCCTTTTTTTTTGCAGTAAAAGGATTAAACTACCTAATGCATGAGGGTATATGAGATATCTAAGTGAAGCCATAAAATAGCTCATTCTCTTCAGATGGAGCAGAGAAAAAGCATCCCAGCTATGTTTAAGTGCTTTTCCAAGTGCTAAAGGTGATGATTTTGATTCTTTTCAGTTAGATGCCCTTGGGTTTACATGATCTCTGAGAAGTCAAATATGTAACTGGATTTCCTGTCCTGGGAGTGGCACAGGATGGAACATCTCAGACTGGTGCCCCAGAAACATGCTGGCTGAAAATGCAGCTGCCCAGGCCTGGGAGATAAGGGTAGGCAAAGGAAAATACTGAAAGAACCACTCCATCTAAGATCTTCTTCCACCCAGGCTGCAGGTCACTCTAATGTTCAGACCTCTTCCCAGAAACAGACAACACACAACACTGACAGCATGGGTAGATCCCTCTCTCTCCAACTTGGAAATACAAAAGGAAGAAGTAATTGGGGTGGTGCCACTCTCCCTATTTGGCAAGTGATTCCAAGTAGCAGAGCCACATATTTGCTCACAGAGAGCCAGCAGAGAGAGAATCAACTGAGGTTCCTTGATGAATATTATGCACAGAAATACAGCAATTTTGATTTTGCATCCACCAATAATATCTGTATCCATGCCTTTTACCATACAGGCAGGAGAGGCAAAGACTAAGACCAAAATCATCCTTATTTATGCAAATAACCATAATTTACAACTCTACAACAAAATAATTTGATTAACCAGTTTCCTTACTAGTTATTAAATTTGTGATTAAGCAGAATCAAAGTGATCTCACCTGGAATGTTTTCAAGTAGTTTTTGCTGTGCTCTCTGTTTTGTCTCCTGCTTTTGTTCATCGCTCTTGGCTCTGGGTGGTGGAGCTAACTTCCCATTTGGCCAAAAAGCATCTCGAAAGACACCAATGTAGTAAACAAGCATTGGTTCACTGAACATCCAGTGTACAGTGTCACGGATTTGCCTGCAAAGAAGTGTAGAAGGGAGCCCATCAGAGCTAGTCTTTCATGTTTTATCCAGATTTATTCTTTTTACTCCTCAAAGTGGTGGAAGAGACGTTGTTTTTCATGTAATTTTGCCAATACACCTGAGTTGGTTTTGTTGGCATCACAGCAGGTCATTTTCAGCTCTGGGTGCTCTAGGATCTAGGTCACTCCAGATACCTGACTTAGGTCTGGAGAAGGCTGCTTTTCCATGTGATCCACAAACACATGTTACAAATCACAAGTACCACACTGAAATACACATCAAAACTACATTTCAGGGATGGGCACTAAAAAGGCTCCACCAGGAAAATCAGGCAACTAATTGTAGCAAACTCCAGAGCAGTTGCCTGCAGAGATGTGCCTGCTAGGATAAAAACAGGCAGTTTTGACAGAAGCACAGTAAGTTCCTTCACAGATAGCAAAGCCCTGAAGGGATGTCAGAGACAGCAGCCTCCTCTCCTGTGGCTGCACCCCTCCCTGTAGCCTTCAGCTCCAGGAGTCTAAGGCAGAGAGCAGGCTCCAGTCAGTACTGCTGCCATACAGCCAAATCCCTCAAAATCAATACATAGAAAGCCAACCTACATGTAAAAAGCTACACAGGAACTTTGCATGCAAGCTATGCTCACCCATTCTCTCCCTCTCTGTTCTCCTTCAGGCATTTTCCAGTTATTAGCAGGGTATGAACAAATGAACCAATCAATTTCAAACTCAGTGACTGGACACTGTCTGAGACCAGACCAATTTACTGCTACATAATATGCATAAAGAGGCTTTAAATGCCATGCTGGCATGTGCAAATTTAGTCACTGACTGGATGAAGAACAGCCTGCTGTGCTGGTAAAATACTTCTACATTTTTTTTCTGACCAGGGATACAGCTTTCCACATGAAGGTGTTTACAGACATGCTCATAGCCTCAGGCAGGCCTCACCTGGCAACAAATATAATTCACATATCTGTATTTTCCCTGATAAACATAACATAGCTGTAAATTGAGCTGTGGAAAGCAAATGCAGATTATCATATCCAACAGGATGTCCAGATTATTTTTTAACAGTTCTGCTGTCAGCCTTTTTTTCATAGAATGATGTGAAGGCTCAGCTAAAGCAACAGCTACTTACTTGTTGATAGTTCTTCCAAAAGTGACTTGTACTAGTGCAATTAATGTTTTTCTGACCCACTTGAACACTAGAACAACGAAAAATGAAAAAAAAAAAGAACAAGAAGTTAATGACATTACAGCACCCATGATCACATGCAAAACCTTCCCCCTACCTCTCCCTAAACCAAACCCAAACACCCCACCCCCAAAAGTAAACACATTGTTATAATCCTTTTTAAGATTCCGTTAATTGTGCAAAGGTTTCATTTTTCTTGATTATGTTCCTTGTAGCGTTTGCTGTATGGTTTTTAAGTCTTGCAGATTATATAAGCATACACATAACATGCATTCTAGGTTATACTGTAAATTTTTATATGTGAGAATATTTCATGTTTATTGAGCAATACAACTACTCAAAACCCTTTTTCTACTACAAAAAAAACAAATGTCCTCAAACTTCCCACCCTTTCCTTACCTATTAATATAAAGTACACACAGCAGCACCATTAAAATTCTGGAAACATTTTCTCTCAAACCAAGCAGTCAGCTTTCCATTACAAATAAAGGAAACAAAAATGAGTGCCGTCTAGTAATCACTGGTAAATCATTTTTTCAAACTGTTCATCATCACAATAAAGTATATATTTGGAAATACATCTGCCATTTTTGGAAGGTGTCACATTTTGCAGTAGTTACCCTGTAAATAATATCACAGAGCATCGTGTGTGGCTGCACGTTCAAATAGAAACAAAAATAGTTTTCTTTATTACCATCATTCAGTTACATAAAGGGGGGGGAAAACCAGTATTTAAATTTACCACAATTTTTGTCATAGAAATTGGAGAACAAAGTTGCATATATAATTCACTTAAAATGGATATTAAAATCATATTTCTTTGTCAGAGATATGTTCTATAATAAAGCCACATTTCCTTCCTCAAGAATTTCTAGTCTAATGAACAGCCTATTTACAAAAAGCATACTGCTGTCTTTTTTTTCCTTTTTTTCCAATTGAATCATCAAAAAATTTAAAACTATTATGTGCAAATGCTCTCCCCTCCCAGTTACACTTTTATTGCCATTTTATATTGTAATTTCCCTTTTGAATGAAAGCTCCAAAGTTACCAACTACTGAAGAATAAGAGCTTGGTTCCAAACTGGCTGTATGGATGGCAAGAATGTTTCCACTTGTGATAACAGCAAAAAAATCTGAATTACAGAGTGCCCTACAGAGCCAAGAGATTCCATTAGCAACTGAGCAGGTTTACATCTTACTTCCTCGCAGTTCAAAGATCTCTCCAATCAGCATGAAACACGGTTCAGCAAGAGAGTCCTTCTTCCCATCCACCTCCTCTCCGTAGTCAGACAGGTCACTGTCCTCTTCTGTTTCTTCCTGGGAAGAGAAGGACAACGTGGCTGTGGGCTGCAGCTCCCCAGCCTCCTTCCAGAATGGATTTAGTTACTGCCATGCTCTGGGGAAGGAGCACAGCCAGTCCTCTCACAAAACAGCCTTAGAGCCAAAACCTGCTGCTGGCAGGATCTGGCACGCAGGAACCTCACCAGGCAGTTTGAAAACTTCCCATGGGACTGCAGTGATGAGGACACTGCACTGCTGGAACCATCTGCACTGCTGGAATCATCATCACTGCGATTTCAGAACTCCAGTGCCTTGTCCCAGCAAGCACCTCAACGCTACCCAGACTTTGAGAATCTACTGCCTATAGTGCCCCACCAACACCAGCTGGATAAAAGGAAGCAGGTGATGTGGGAGACAGGTGAGAGCTGTCAGCAGGAGATGGCACTCAACACTGTTTGTGATTGCAAAGCCTCCTCTGACACAACACCCATAAAAAACATTCAGGATGGGGAGCTAGCCAGCTGGAGCTGTTTGCCTTGCAAACAGCTGGGAAGAAAAGAGGAAAATCTGGTTATTGCACAGGGAGAAGGAGGTAGCTGGCTCCCCAGGAGAACAGACAGTGCCTTCACAGCTGAAGCCACTCAGTGGGATCAGGCATTAACCAGTTGTCCTTGAAGTAATCTGGGGACCAGACCAAGCAGTGGAAAGGGAACTGGCCACTGCAGAGACAAGCACCAGTAATGGAAATTAGTTCCAGGCAGAAACACAATATTGTGATACTCAGCGACCTGAGCCTGAGGATACCCAAGCTCAGGGCACTAAAGGGAGAAGGGTTATTCAGACAGACTCCCAGAAGATGACTGGGAGGTTGAACCACCTCAATTCTGGCAGCACCATCTACTCAGGAGTGAAGGGCAGACAGCAGGTTGTTTCTCACTGTCATGAAGAATTCTTCAGGATCAGGGCTACAACACTCATGGCAGCCAACACATCCCTTTGCTTTCCTGGATCTTCCCTTGCCTGCCTATGCTTTGAGCAAAGCTAAAGACAGGGAGACCTGACCTCCACTGAGGCTGGTGCAATGCCCCATTCTCTGGATCAGGAATGGTCAGAATGGTGTGTAAATTTTCTTCTTCAGCCTGGTTTTCAGAGATATCAATCATCTCTTCCTTTCGTCCTTGTCATTCGATCATCTAATTTTGGTTTATTTTTCTGCTATTCAGTGAATCTCCTGTCATTTAGAAAATGCAACAAGAACTGTAAATTCTTTCATTACAATGTGTTTTCTATCCAGTAAATTTATAAACCTAAAAGCCCTTCTTTCTAGATGATATCAACTGCATTTTTGCTTTGATTTGGTTTTGATCCAGAGAGGTAAGAAATACATTCTAAAGCTAACCCTGTCCAAAGAGTTGTATATATAAAGAAATTGCTGCAGTATCTAATCCTGAAAACAATACTCAAGAGGCAGTACTATGGCTTTTCATATATTTGAAAAATGTGAGATGAGATGTAAAGGCAAAGAGAGAGCTGAATGAGAGCATTCTCTACTACAAAGTCCAAAATACAAACTAAACCAGGAATTCTCAGTTACAAAAAGAACACAATTATGCCAGCTTCACATGTGGTTTAACACAACTAACTTCATTTTTGACCTTTTACCAAATGATTTAACCCCAGTTTAATTGCTTTGATGCAATCAACAGGGCAAGACTGAGCTGATCCAAAGTGCTCACTGAAAGACATGGGAGTCTAGGAAACAGCAGAGCTAACTCCAGACTGCACCACAATCCATCTCCCCCCCTTTTATTGTACTATTTTCACTTCTGAAATTGTTTGCCATACTCATTCAGAGTGTCTGACAGTTCCCACCACCTGTATTCTGTTGTCTTCTCTTACGTGTAAGCTTAAGGAAAGAAGGGAGAAAAGAGGGAAGAGAAATGTGAAGCAGGATGGTCTTTGTCTGCATTTGCACAGTGCCTGGCATAAAAACACTCCAGCCAAAATTAAGCTCCTAGTCCCACAAGTAATAAATAGTAAGAAGTTATGTTCCAACTCCTCTGTTGCCACACTCTGGGGGCATTTTTTACTCTGCTTCCTTGAGTTTTTCAGTAACAGTTGCATAATTTCTGCTTTGTTTATTTGTTCTTTCTCCTCTCACACACTAGTGTTAAAAATTCTCTTTCCTTCTCCTGTATTTCCTAACTATTTCCTCCTACACACTCCCATAATAAAATATCTATGCAGTATGGCTTTGTCTTGAGGATGTTTTTCAATTAAATAGCAAAATACTAGTAGCTTCACACTTCAATGCTTTTATGCTATTTCTACCTAACAGTCATTTTAGTGAAATCACTTTGGATTTCAGAACTCCAGTACTTCTATCAAAGTGTAAAACCAGTTTCTCAAGCTTTCTTTATATTTATTACTCTGAAATGAGATGCATTCAGCATCTAGATAGAAACATAGTAAAATTTTGAAAGATATATATGTAAGATTTTACTATTTCTGAGATGCAAGACCACCTTTCTTCCTACTAAAAGGCTAGAACTGTACATGCTTCCCAAACTCAAATTATCCTGCATAAGACTCATCCACTCCAGACAACTACATCATGTAAGAAATGAACTGTTTCATCTGAATTTTGTATAGCATATAAGTAAAAGAGAGAACAGAAACAGCTCATTGAATGTTGCATTATCTAAACATGAACAACACAGAATGGAGTGCCATGGAATTATGGCAAATTTAGGCAATGAGCTATTTTAGTCACTAATTTATTATTCATTACATTTTGATAAACAATGGGTTTTCATGGCTTAATAACAAATTCTCCAACTGGTTTGCCCACACAGGCTCCTGGCTGCATTTGCAAATTCCCCCAGTAAGCCTGAACTATTTGCCAACAGTTTTTTGTCAAAACTAGCTCTGCTTCAGAAGTTGTCCTGAAATTATTAAGGATACACAGCTATTCTTGCCAAGAGAATATTCCCAAGTCAAAATTATTTTTACCTGCCAAAGCCCCTCGGAAATATGCATTTCCAGAACTCAAAAAGTGGAAGATTCTGTCATAAAAAAAAATAAACTGCACATGAACTGCAATATGTTTATTTGCAATAGCTTACAGATTTGCCTATATGCACGTACCAAGAGTCAGGAAACCTATTTTAATAATAAACATCTTTTAAATTCATAGGCAGCTCTTCCTTCTGACTCTTTGTTCACTTACAGTAAATTACAAATGACCTTTGGAAATATTGCCTGCCATTCAAATACTAATGACTCTCCCTGCTTACTTAGGATAAGTAATTAAATTTGAGAAGATTACTTTTTTACCACTTACCTCCTGATGAGAAAACAAATCACCAGGAAGTCGTTCTAGAAAGGAGGAGAGTGAAAACGATGACTTCTTTCCTTGCACATCAATAACTTTGAGGTGCTCTGGGGAGGGGCTCAAGAAGGCATAAAGTGCTTCACTCTGGCAGAGTCTTTCATCAGAGAGTAATTTCTATGAAATAAAAATAATGACACATCACAACACAGCAACACATCAATTAAATATTTCTTGTTAAGGACTAAGATGTGTTGAAGCATCCAATAAAACTGATTAAGTCACAGCCCAGAGGTAGTGGGAAAAAAAAACCCTATCTCACAGAGATACTTCAAGAATCTATTTCTAAAGTACTGGAACTAGCAAGAATAAAGCTTTTAATCTTACAACTTTCTTGTTTTATAACAGTTTCTCATTTGTAAGGAATTTATTGGGAAGACTTTTAGCTCAAAGTGGCAATTAAAGGATTCATTATTTATGATTCCTTAGTTTATCCAAGTTTAAATTAACTTACCACTAGAGGAATGGTTACTATCAAACTCATCTCAACTTCAGGCATTTTGGACAACTTTGACATTTATAGTGTCAAGCCTTACATTTGACCTATTTGTTCTAGGCTCTTTCTTTAGATAATAGAGAGGCAGTAGCCTCTCAATTCTCCTGTTTATATATCTGTTGGTTATGTCTTTATTTTCTTACCTGCAGAAAGTTATTAAGCTGGTTCTTGGATTTCTCCATGAATTTCTGGTCTATGGATTTGAAGGGCAGCTTGCTGAGAGAAGGCAACTGAACTTTCTTTAATGATGGAAAACACTGTGTAGGAGAAAGGAGAGCTCAATTAAGATGTATGCAGAGAAAAAGACAGGTGGTTCAGAATGGAAATGAAGAGACATCTCCCTTCCATACCCCAGCTCAAGAAAACACCTTCCCTTTCCCACTATGGGCTGACACATCTAAACCCTTTCCCTTTACAGCACCATGACCTATTCCTTATCAGACAGGAAGGTTAAAGCACTGTGAAAAAAAATCCCAACCTTCTCTCTCCCCATTTCTAATACTTCCCTAGAAGACAGACATAAAACCTCATTCTTATAGCAGGCTCTTGTATGACAGTGCAGAGCATATACCATTTTGAAATGGGATTAGTCCAGTAAAACATTATTAAGGGGAAAAACAATTATAAACAAGTTTTATAAGCATCTGTCAGCGACCAGAAATATGCAGACAGAAATCTAGCTCTAAAGGGCTAAAAGCCAAAAGGCTGGCATTAGAAGTGGCAGCATTACATTTTTATCATTCTGAGATTTTGGCAGTTTGTATCTTTTCCTCCCCACAGGCAGGATTCGTACCTCACTGAGTTTGCGGTGTAGGTTCTGAAACTCATTGAGCTTCCTGGGAACAGTCCAGTTCTTGGTTTCAGCTCCACCAACTTCTTGTAAACTCACCATGACAGAGTAACAGGGCACTTGTTCTCCATTCTCTTCTAAAACCTTGTGGGGGAAGAAAAACCAGATAAGGTAATCTCTGTTGAAAGTAAACAGTGGAACATTTGAGCTGCCAGATGAGTGGCTTGCAAACTCAGTCATCAGTCCCACGCTTCTCTTGAGATTTGAAAGCTACATGGAGCAATTCCCTTCATGAACTAACCTTCACCCAAAATGCTGTGCCAGTCCTGAATCAGTGCTCCAGCTAACCACTGTTAACACCTTACATACAGTTTTGCAATGCTGTCCACCAGCAGTCAAGCCTCCCTGACGTGTCTTCTTCAAACAGCTGAGTGTTCTATTTCGGTTTTCAAGGTACGTACCACGTAGCTTTGTGATTGCTCATCAATACTCCATCTCTCCTATCTGCATTTACCTGAGTGTTCTCCCTTTATTTCCACCCTCCCTTCCCTTCTGCTGGGGCTCACCCACACACCAGGCACAGCAGCTCTGCAGCTGGGTCCTGCAACAGCTGGTGCTGTGACAGAGCGATTTCTCTGCTCACTTGAGCTGTTCTCCTTGCACAGTTTGTGGTACCCATGTACTATTTCTAAGGGAGCCACAACTTTACAAAAATACTAATGAATCCAACTACAATCTTCAGCCAGAGGAAGGAGAAGCAATTAATTACATTGTGCAAATGAGAAAGCTACAGCAAAGTTGAACAGTTTTTCTTGAGACAATGGCAGAAGTGTGACCATACTGTTTCTTAATTTAAGAATTGACATGAGAATTTCATCCTTATGTCCTACTGGTAGCAAATTTCTGTGTACTTATTTTGAGGACACACCCAAATTGATTATGAAAGACAAATAAGGGCATAAAACAAATAAATGCATAAGATATTTCACTCTAGAATGTTTATCTTTATATACATGCAAAAAAAGCGATAAGGTAATGACAAAATACCACTCCCAGTCTTTTTGAGCAAAGTTATAACTTTAAAGCTTTTTTAAAGAATATTTAACTAATCTAATTAGGAAAAGAATAAACTTGAAAATTCATATTATTATGACACCTTTTCTGAGAAGCCTGTAGAGATCTAACAGCACAATGCTATTGATGAATAATTTGACAAGCAACTACATCAGCATTGTAAAAGCCATGTGCCTGAAATGTACCTTCATATTTGTAAGCTGTTCAGAGCAGTACATTGGTAATATTCCCTGTGATGCATTCCTCATAAAGCTGCACAAGGACCACTGGGAAGCCAAGTCTGAGGCCCAGATTTCACAAACCTCTGTCAAAAAGCTGCAGCAGCACTCAGACAGAATACAAAGCACCAGCCTGAATGCCAGCAAATGTGCCTGGTTCTCAGTGCAGCTATTTGGAGAAGTGCCTATCTCCTGCCAGACTACTGCAGAAATAGATGCTTGAACAGCCTCCAAGATGCAGGTCAGAGAGACACACTGCAGAACAACTGAGACTGTCTGGGACAATCCCTGCCCTGTCTACCCTGAGCTAGACTGGATCTGTGTTTGTAGGTGACTCATAAACACCTCCTGGCTGGCATTTTTCAATACTGGGAGATCAGTGCTGAAATTGCTGATTTGAGTCATGCCTATGATTCTCCCGGCCAAATTTGTTCCCAGGGCAGGGATTTGCATGTGTAGGGTCATCTGTAATTGTCAGCAGAGAGTCATCCCTCCAAAAGCACATTCTCAAAATGGGAGGATTTAGTACTCCTGCTTCAAGTTAGAGTCTATGTGCAGAATCATTTAATTCCAATTACTAGATGTAGACACATTACAGCTTTTTTTCAATTACCTTCAAATACCCCCATATAAATACTGACAATGTTCAGGATCAGCTTAGGAATGCAAAATTTTTTATCGACTCAGGTACTTGTGAATTTGTTTTTCCAAATTTATGAGTCAGCTGGAAGACAGGAAAATGGAATGTTAGGAGGTCTTCTAAACCAGGAGATCTAGTCCTGTGCTGTTAGCAGGCACCATCTCATGCAATTGCTATCATGAATGAATTCAAAGTAGAGAACCCTCTTCCTCTGATTCTCCCTTTTGCTAAGTTAAGCAAATGAAAGTGCTTTCAGAACCTCTTCTCATGGGAGAAGTTCCTCATTCAAATCCACCCTTCTCAAGGGACATGGCCCAGCACCTGCAAGGCGAGTGTAATACTTCCTCATCTTGAGGGGAAACTCCCCTCCTAATGTATTCAAGGGCTGCATTTACCCCTGACACACCTGCAGCCCACTGGAGATGAGCTGCACATCTGACAAGCCACCAGCATTTCTGCTGTTTCCAGCCAAAAGGTGCTCCAAGGGTCAGAGCTGAAGCCCAGAGTTCCTGCTGAACACAAACCTTGCATGCCACACCACGAGGCTGCCCTTCTATTACTCCTACCCAAAAAATCATCCAGCTTTTTCCCAACCTTGCTAACCCTTTCCTAGCCCTGTTTTCAGGTGCTGCCTGCACAGTGCTGAGTACAGAGGGACAAGCACTTCCCTGTTCCTGCTGGCCACACTACTCCTGATACAGGCCAGGATGCATTTGGCCTCCTTGACCACCTGGGCACACTCCTGGCTCCTGTTCAGACAGCTGTCAACCAGCAGCCCCAAGTTCTTGTCCACTGAGCAGCTTTTCAGCCACCTCTTGTCCAGGTGTGTAGTGTGGTAACAAAAAGAAACATGCAAATTTTTTTTCCACCTTATTCAGATCTACAAACTCAATTTCTTACGAAAGCAGTAGATTTTTTTAAAAGATGTTATGCTCTGAAACAGTCTTTCATTGGACAAGGGAGACAGAATGTCTGTTACAATATTAAATGATACAAGGCCAAAACCATTCAAGCAAGCAGATCAAGTTCAGTTATTTAGCTAGTTATAAACCTGTAATGGGGAAGGGACTCACAGAATTACACAAGCTATCATAGGTCCCCTCATTCTGCATGTTCATACTGTGTTTTCAACCTCTACCAGTCAGCCAGAACACTGAGTCTCCAAAGCAAGTTTTATCAGAAATATGAGCTACCAAAAGACACCTAGAGATTATATTATTCACACTGATTTTTAAAAATATATATAGTTCACTCACATAGACTTACTATATTTAAGTGACTCAAAACTGTAAAGACTGAAAGATTCAAGCTAAGAGATTACAAACAAGAGTTTGGACATGGTTTTCTCCAAGACTTAAGTAATTTTTTTTTTTGTGCATTTTCTGTCAACTGATTTAGTAGATCAGTTTAAAAGGTCAATGACTGGCTATTACACTGTCAGCTCAAGATCCATAGCACAATTTACTTTTACTAAGCTTTTCTGCTAAACAATAGGGCCAAGGTTTTCTCTCTCTAAAATCACTGGGCTATATTCAGGGATTAGCAACAAGGTATTTTGGAGATAGAAAGACTAGTCACCTACTCATGCCCCCTGAAATCATCAACTGCAGGTAGAATATTCCAAATCAATTAATTAACATAGATAACTACAACACCCATGTTTTCTCCAGCCTGCCCTTTGAAGCACAGAGCTGCAAACAGCACAATTAATGCAAGCCTATATTTAATTACCTGCTCCAGTACTACTCATAAGTTTTAGCTAAGGCAGCAAGCAATTAAAAGCCTCTTCCCACCTCCCTCTAATTTAGCCAAACCACCTTCTCCTCTGGGAATGAGAGAGATGCTGGAGAGTTGTATATGGTTACATATGTGCAGAAAGCTGCCATTCTGCACTTTTTCTGCACCCAGACTTTACCAGATTTTAAGGCCAGGCTTCAAAAGCTACAAATAACTCTTTTCAGTTCTCAATAATGTCACCTGCAAACAGCATTAAAACAAAACCAAATCCAGATGTTTCCACATCGAGAATTTGGTTTGAAAACTGGCACCTTACATTTTTTGACCTGTTGGCTTTATTTCTTCTTTTACAATGACTTTAACTGTTGACAGACTTATCCCTGGCTTTCGAGAGTTTAAGACATGAACATATAAACTCCACAGCACATACTTTTTTTTCCCTCCAACAAAGAGTTACCTCAAGAAACTACTTGTATTAATTTCAGGAATATTTTCTTAATGCCATACAAAGGCAAGCCCATAGAAACCCAAATAATCTTCAGTTCTTCATAGTGATACTGTCAAGAAGATTACTTATATATGTCAGCCTACACCTACTACATAAGAAGCATTCACTGAGTTTCCTTCACAGTAAGTGTTAAGAGAGCCAGAAGATGGTAATATTTTTTATTTTCATTACAATTTTTTACATGCATTCTACAATTGTCTGCCTATGCCCAAAGGGAACAGCAGAACAAGATTTAAAAAAAAAAAAAAGAAGTGTAGCAACTTTTTCAACTTTATATCAACAGATATAAAGCACTTTCTTTCTTTCTGGGCATTCAAGCCCCTTGAAACTGTACAGCCAATTAAATACAACAACACAAAACACAAAAAGTATATAAGCACTGCATCTTTGGGACATAGAGGTACAACTGCACCCAAGTGCAATAGCAGGGTAATACAGGAAGAGACAGTTCTCATGAAAAACAGTGCCCCTAAGATAGCAAATTACTTTACCCAGTGCCAAAACTTGTTTATGTACCTGCAGGTAATGTTCAATTAGCTCCACTGCAACAGTTTCTGTGAAATAGAAACTCTGTGTATGCATCATAGTAGCCACTGGAGAAACAGCAGAGGAGTTCAGAAGCAGTTAAGGTTCTTTCTCCCACAAGTAAATTTTAAGTATAAAAAGGTGTAAGGAAAGTATCTACACATTTTACTTCTGCTTTTCATGCAAGTTTGAATAGACCCAGAAGATAAAAAGCCAAAAGAAAAATCCCCTACCTCTCCTGAGACAATGAAGGCTTTCCACATGCCAAGATTCTCACACCACCAGTCTGTTCTTGCAATGTGCAGCTGAAGGTCACTGTGCTCTCTCTCCATCAGAGTAATTTCATCCTTCAGCTTAGAAACAATCTGCAGAGAAAAGTTTATTCATTACAACTGGTAGGAAAAAGCTCGTGCAGCACACAAGCCTTATGCCTTTAGGGACACTGTTCCAAAAGAAGAAAAGGTACAAAAGCAGAGGGAGAACAATTCATGTGGATAAAAAAAAAAACATATTAAAAAAATCACAAGTGAGGGAATTGATGATGCCTCATAAACTTCTAGAATACACAGGAATCTTAAAGGTCAACCCTCACACTGAAATGAAAAAGAAGTACAACTACTATCACGCTACCAGCATAAAAGACACTTGAGAAAATATATTACACGTGGTATGTTTTATAAGAATTTGAAATTGCCATTAATAAAATATACCTCACTGAAGACATCTTTATCATTTTCAGGTACACATCATGTGACTGAAGAACCTGGGAATAGATTTCATTTCTAGGAATTTATCTACGTTAGAAATCACTCAAAGTTATCACCTATTTCATTTTAGTTTTGAAAAGGCAAGGACTTGTTTTTGTGGAAAGCACAAAAAGTAGCTGAAATCCTGCCAGGAGACAGTATGACAAGAGAAGGTGGAAATATACATAAGATGTGACATTAGAAACACATCTGCAAAAGCAGATGACTCTTTTTCATTTTTAAATATGATATACCACTGAGCCAAATTTATCAGTTGTATCACTTACATCACAAGTGGTTCGTTTCTACAGAGCTACAGCAATTCTATCTTGTTCAGAATTTTTGTCTCATGTCAGATGTAAAATATTATCTCACAGCTATATAACAATTTTCTAGAAAATATCTTCGGAATAATTTTATATCTTACTTAACTTTCTATCATTGCTGAGGCTTCTCTACAACGACCTTACATTGGCTCCACTAGCATCCAGGAACACTCAATAAATACAGAACAACTGGTAAGATTTTATCATCAAAAAACAGCTGTTGCATTTAAAAATGAAATACTAAGACTTTACAATAATATTGGATCCATTTTACTATTCTGTTTCAGAGATGTATCTATTTTCCAAGACAAAGAATATTTTAGAAACAAAAACATACAAGGAAAAACCCACTATTTCCCCACCTCCCCAAGAGCCTAAGCACAGAAATAATATAGCTATTATGGTGTCAAGGATGCAAAGGGAACACAGAACATTCATGTGAATGGAACACAATATAAAGGTTTAGTTACATGGAATCACAGAAGGGCTTGGGTTGGAAGGGGACACCCCAGAAGAGCTGCAAACATTTTCAGCTGTCTGCAGCACCCTCTGGCAGGAGGAAGACGTGGAAGGGACAGAGGGAATGAAGCTAGCCAGGGTGGCCTCAAACTCCACATCTTTCTCCTGGAGCTAGCTATGCCCAGAGCTGGGGCAGCAGAGAACGAGTAGGGTGTCAATTCCTACTCAGACCAGCATCTCAGCACTCACCCTGAGTGAAGAAAAACTGTATAAGGAAGCCAGGTTCTGAGCAACGACTAATACCCAGGTACATTTTTGACATCCCTAGCAGCAGGATTTTGGGAAAATACTTTGGCTACTTGTTCATCTTACCCACCAAATCCCCTTACACCTGACAAGACAGGCCCAACTGCACCTGAACAACAGGCCTGCAATATCAACACAAATAAGTTGGCCCAAGCCATGTGCAAGTCACTTGCTTCTCCCGAGTATATTCTCAGATTGCTTACCTATTTCACTTTGCAAAAAGGACATTTTCTGTTTGCCCTAGTCCAGGATTTAAAGTTTCATATCCCTCAGAATTTTTGCTTTGATCAGAGCGTGCTCTCTCCCAGCTCCTAATGAAGGAATCAGTCACTCCCGAGGGTTTGGGGTTGTTATCTTTTAGCTGGAGCAGTCGGTCAGCGCCGGCGCTGCGGACAGGGAGCTGTGCTGAGCCCCGGGCCGGCAGAGGGCGCGGGAGGGGACCCGGGGATCAGAGCCAGGGGACAGCGGGGATCAGAGCCAGGGGACAGCGGGGATCACA
>VXBQ01010611.1:538724-603220 GCA_013400175.1 Phainopepla nitens
GGGATCAGAGCCAGGGGACCCCGGGGATCAGAGCCAGGGGACCCCGGGGATCAGAGCGGGAGGGACACCGGGGATCAGAGCGAGGGGACACCGGGGATCAGAGCGAGGGGACACTAAGGACCACAGCGGGAGGGACCGCGGGGATCACAGCGGGAATGAACCTGGGGATCACAGCAGAAAGGGACCGCGGGGATCACAGCGGGAGGGGACCCTAAGGATCACAGCGGGAGGGGGGGACCCCGGGGATCACACCGCTCCCGTCTCGCTGCCATTGAAATGGACACTTTCCTCTGGACCCCACTGGCCACAGCCCCGCCCAGCCTGGCCCTAAGGATCACAGAGCTCCAATGTCACTGCCATGGGCAGGGACACTTTCCTCTGGACCCCACTGGCCACAGCCCCGCCCAGCCTGGCCTTGAACTCCCCCAGGGATGGGGCAGGAGGCCGGTTATTCTTTGCTCCATAAGTTTTTCATGCATAAGAACGCTTCTTGAATACAGATGAAAACGTAGCAGCACCACAGGAGAGTGGTCCTTTTTCCATGGCCAACATAGATGTTGCATTCACAGTTTTAGTTACAACAGCTTTTAGGTATGGGAGAAAAAAATAATTCAGACTAAGTTCTGATTTCACCTTCTATTTAACAAGGTGACTGAAAGAACCATCTGAGCTGTCCAAAACATGACAACTGCATCTTATATTACACCAACATACACATATCCAAAAAAACCCCAAAAAAACCAAAGGACAAAGTGAAGGCACTAAAGGTACATACCTTTTTGTCGGGTTTTGGTGAATTACAAATGGAATTCAGAGCCTGTTTCTTATACTCAAGCTTGTCATTTAGCTGGCGGAGTTTATTTACAGCATAACTGGCCTGTTCATTAATTCTTGAGCTGCATTCTTCAGTAACTTCTTCACAGCCTTGGCTCTGGGAATAGAGGATGGGAATAATTGCTACATTAATATGAGAAAAGAGATAGTTATTCATAGAATGCTAGAATGGTTTTGGCTGGAAAGGAACTTAAAGATCAGTTCCAATCTCACTGCCATTGGCATGGACACTTTCCACTAGACCAGACTGGTCAGAGCCCCATCCAGCCTGGCCTTGAACACTGCCAGGGATAGGGTAGGAGGTGGGTTATTGTTTGCTCTGTAAGTTTTTTATGTATAAGAACACTTCTGGAATACAGATGAAAGTGTAGGTATAAGAGATATTCCAACCATAAGATCCAACATGACATGTCAGCCTGTTATAAAAAACCAAACCAAAACCAAAAACCCCAAGAGACAAAGCCTCATTACCATTTCTACTACAGCTCTTTGGCAACTCATGGCAACTGTGTAAAAATGACCTTCAAGCTAAAGGCTTTAGTGTAAATGAGAGGTTGAGCTAAAATTTGTTTTAAAAGCAAAAACAGCTTAGTAGTCATGATCAATATTCAGAGCCAGATAGAAAAGCAAATACTTAGTGCTGAGCTGAAAGATAATGAGGATGGGGCAGTGGGGAACAAAACAAAAAAAAACCCCGTATCAAACAGTGCTGCCTCCCACAAACTTTCACAAAACAGATTTGTCATCCTGCAGAACAATCTAAACCAAGTCCTTTAGCTTTCTACACAGATTTTACTGCTGTTTTTAGAAATGTTAATAAAAATGTGTTAAAAGCACATATGCCTTACCCTAAATTCAGAAATCATTTTCATATATTCATTCAGACAAACCAATAGCTTTTTCCATCTTGTGTACTACAGGCACGCAAAAAAAAATAGAAAACTTCACATCTTTCAGTGACATTCTCCTTAACATCTTCTGACATATAGCTCAGCCTCCCCCTTCTTACTGTACTTCCCCAAATAGACATGAAGACCTTGAGATCTAGCAAACAGCACTCAGCTTTTACTGCTGCCATGTTGAAAGATCTTTGAGGCCTGTTTGTGACTGAGTATGTCTAAGTTTATCTGTGGAACGCTGAGTCTATTCTCATGAGCAGGGGGTTCCATGTTATTTAATGATATTCCAACTAAGTAAACTGTATCCTTATATCATGAAGAAAAAGCTAACAGAAGGAACTCTCAAACTCTTGTAAATTCTGTGAGTTTTAGGGGAGACAATCCTATTGTAAATTCCATAGTATCTTGTATCTTATTAAAAAAAGTCTGAGAAGAGATAAAAGCAGCAACAATAACTAATCTCCTTAGCATGATCCTCAAACATAATGCAGAAGTCAGGAGTTTTAGGCTAAGAAATCCATGCCCTTTTCCAGCTCTGCATTTGCCTGCTATGTGGATGAGTAAAAACTCATTAACTCTATGCCCTGTCCTTTCTTCTGTCTATTCTGCATGGACTATGAATTCCTAGGGTCAGAAACTTTCCTCCAAGCATGCGTACAGACCTCAGCTCAGAATGTTGTCTTCTGGTCCTACAATAATCTATTATTATTTGTAATATTATTACAAATAATAATAATTAACAATATTGGGTGTTATTTAAAATGCTAATGCAAAAGAACCATGAAAGACCCCAAACCTTACACTTGTTAGGAAGCATGGAGGTAAAGAAGGAATCAAAAATGCCATTTTCAACACAGAAGAATTACAAGTCTTTTCATACAAAGTTCAGTGCTAGCAATCAAAGAATTGCAATTAATTACAAATCAGTGAGGCTGTGCTCCCAGAGGTAGGCTACATGACTTCTCTGTCATTAACTTTTCAGACATTTAAAGCAAAAACCAGATGGAAAAAGCTGAATCTCTAGGTTTATCACCAAAGTGCTAGAATTACAAGATCAAGTAACCTGTACTCAAAATATCCAATTTACCAAATAAATAACCAGTTCACTCAAAGCTGAGATCATAATGGATTGTGCTGTCTTCCCCTGCCTGGTAAACTGATAACAGCTTCCATTTCTGTGAGTGACGTGGAGCACGGATGTCAGTCTTATTTTAGTGACCTGACACATGCAGCACCAATGTGGTCACCAGATCCTCTCCTCAAAGTGCTGGCAGCAAGCACTGCCTGCTTCTGAATTTCTGCCTGTGACGTTTGTCCAACTAGAAATGCCTGGAGGTTTGTGGTGGTTTGTGGAGGTTTGTCCTGGAAACAGAAAGTGGTGACAGACTGGGAAGAAGGAGCTTGTTCCACTTGCAGCAGAACCAGCAGTCTGGCCCTTTCCAGATTCCTGTCTTGTGACTTGATTGTCTCACATTTAATCAGGGCTCATCCTTTTGTCCTCATCTCCATGAATGCACAAGATGGCTCTTTATCTGTTCAGCTACAGCAGTGAAATTTATAGAAAATTAACACGGGCGATGCCCACAGTGCCCCAGGAAGTGAAGAGACAGACCCAAAACCCAAACTAAACCAAAACCAATCTGTATTTGCAAACAATATATATCCCTCCAGAAACATTCAATTTCTAAGCTGTCATTTCCAATAAATGGGGAGGAAACCAATCTCACAAACTTACTAGCCAGTACTGTATTTTCACCAAAATTTGAAAGAACATGGGAAGCTTCAGAAAGACTCATAATTTGTTTTCACCTCAAAGACCCTGAAGCATGACACAGCACCATTAGAACTGCTCTATTCAAGAGATACTCAAGCAGTATATACAACTTCATACTTAATTAGTTCTTAGAAATGAAAAAAAAAAAACCAAAACAAACTATTTTGAATGTTATAAGCAGACTTGGCAATATATTAGTCTTTAAGGTTTCACACCTGACACAGGCTTCATATCTGGCCCATACATATCCAAGGACTCAGAGGAAGGACAGATGATGCTCATGTCAAAAATCTAACTTTTTGACAGCTACAGTAGATGTTATCAGAGTACAGCTAGCCCTAAAGTGTTGTGCCAGTTTTCTTATAGAAACCATTATCAGTGTTAAGCATATGAATAAAGCATCTGAAGAAATTCAACATTTCAAATTCAAAATTCAGAAATTCAACAGAAAGCACAACATTTAATGCTTCAGGAAGTTCTGGACAAAACTGTTAAAAGCCATTGAGCAAAGTCTCAATGACTGCAAGCACAAGGACACAAAGTCTTTGAGGTACCTACCACCATCAACACAGAGCTGAGCTAGCAGTGAGAAAACTAGAAAGCACATCTTGAATATTTTATCAAGGAAAAGAATACAGGGAAAAACAAACACTGAGAAGATTCATCAAGCTCTAAAAGCACACATTGCAAGTAATTGACTTATAACTATTCATCTCTGCAGATTTGCTTATATGCAAACTACAAAGACTAGGATGACTCACCTACAGAAATTAAAGTCATTTAAGCAGTAAATACAAAAGAAAAGCCTTAGGTTGTGGAAAAATTGTTTTTAAATGGCAGAATGCAGATCAGAACTTCTGGATTCTGCTTATTTGTTTATTTAGATCTGGTTTTAGACAAACTGTTACATTTCATTGAGTTCTGAGCAAGTTCACATGTAAAATGAAGACATCCAAGCTGATCTGAAGCAGCAGCCTGACTGAAAGAGGCACTCTATTCTGAGACGTGCTCTTGTCAAAATGTTCTTGGATAAATGCAACACAAGTTCCCCTGACATGACTGATTTAGACAACCCAAGGAAAAATCCTGCCCCAAGAAGAGTTGCCACTGGCTTATTGCTTATGGCATTTTGAATGCTCTGTTTTAGTATTTAGAGTCTTCGTGCTGAATTTATCTTCCAACATGGCCTATTAATTTCTTCAATTAATCAGTAAAAACCATTAGGATTATATTTTACAGTGCTTTTTCTTCTTTTTTGTGCAACTTTTAATACTTATTTAGTACCTAGGAAATGCATGGGAGACAGGGGCAGTGTCTGGGCAGAAGCCTCCTGATGTTTCAGTGAGAATTTTTTCACTCAGAAGCAGAGCAGCTGAGTTTATACAAAGTATGCTTTACATTATGTGTTTCTAAGGAGCATAATGGAAGATGTGAAATACAGAAGGCTTAGGAATCTGAAATATCTACTTCAACCAAATTAAAATTTAAGTTGTCTGTCATTTTGTACCATTTTATTTCAAAGAGCACGTAAATAAACAAGTTTTACTAGATGAAACTACAAGAGCGATGATATTTATAAATAAATGAGAAAAAGAAAAAGAGTAGTCCAAAACTCAAGAAGATGCTACTACATTCTTTTCTCAGGACAGTCTCTCAGATCCCTTTAAAAAACAGTGAAATTGTCTGTGTGACTCACCACTTCATCTTTGTCCTCAGGAGTTAGCTGAGCAGAACTTCTTTCTTCCTCCTTCTTGACTGATCTCTCATATAAATCACTGACAATGAATGAGGGGTAGTATCTGTCCTTTAGAGTTTCATAAACATCTGCCTGAATTCTGTAGAATACTTCAATGCCTTTATTTCCCACAAGACTTTGCTGTATTTCCTTATACAGGGATTTTTCCACAGGTATTTCTCTGCTTTCCACAAAAAAATTCTGGTAAATTTCACTCACCAGTTGAGGTATTTCAGCCTAGGAAGCAAGGGAGAGGGAGGGAGAACAGAATAATGAAAAGATATTGAAAATATCAAGATGACTCAGGAACCAGGTGCATAATTTGAAGGATAATCAAGTTAATTTCCTATCCAAATGTATGAGAAGACATCTGTAAACCTCTTACTGGGATCAAGCATGCTGCCTGCCTGTGCACCTCTGCTAAGCAATCTATTTTACAATTTAAGTACGGATATTTGTTAAGTGAAGAAACAGCTGTGCCCTAAAATTGCCACAGCTTCCCCACCCACTCTTTTAAATCTATGTTCCAAAAGCTGGTGTTAAAAGGAAGAAAAGTGCTAGAGCAACAGTGTGGTCACCATTTTAAATTCAGACGGTAAAGCTCAGCTCTATCAGCTCTCCTGTCTTCTGCTGAATAGAATCAATTCATTTGATACATGATTATGATTAATTTGCGTGGGAAAAGGGAAAAAAATAAACAAAAGAGGAAAAAAAGCACAACTGAAGAGACATTTACCAGTACAGGAGGCTGGGTATTTTTAGTGACCACAGTAAAGTGCACAGGATTGAACTTTGCATTAATGAACAGGCAAGGGAGAAAGCAATGCAGCACAGCCCATGATCAGCTCCCTCAATTATCATCTCCCTAAACTGGACAGAATTAAAAAGGGTTTATCCACTCCCTCAGTATGGTACAATGTTCTTACCTGTCTCATCTGACAATAACACAGCCCCATGACTGCAGGACACTACCTTTTTATGGATATATCCATAGAGATACATACATATTGTTTTGAACAGGAAGAGGAAAAACCACAGCTGACAGGTCATAAAATGATTTATAGTACCTTTTCCAATCATGAGCAGTTTGCAAATCAAAACTGATTTACAGAACTCTCTTCACAGTGCCTGACAAACTGTTTTTATCAACACTCTCTAGCTTGAGTTGGTTGGTAGTCATTTCTTCAGAGTGTATTAATGGTTCAGTATTCACACTCTATAATTAGGCTCTCTGTTTACAGGATGCTTTATGTTTTCCAACTGACTGGAATAAGAGCAATAAAATTACAGTGAACAAAAAGCTAACTGATAATCAATAATGAAGTCTGTATTTCATGCTAGCATGAATCCTGAAGGTTTAATTACTTTCCTCAAAAATCCACCACACTGCTCACGAACAGCAAATTTGTCCTCTACAAATTCTTCCTCTGCACCATTGCTTCAGGGTACTTGTTTCAACTTTAAGGGTTATTTCCTACCCTTGTTTCAGGGTTCTAATTCCTACTTTATTTCCGCCAAAATTACACTATAGCATTATTTCTTCCCTCTATCAATAGTGTTGGCATTCCTGGAGAAACTTAGCTGCTACAGATTAAGGAGAGGTCTTCTAAAGCAACACTCCTCTTCCAAAACAATTTTAAGAACATATATATACACAATTTCATTGTTTTGGATTGAATGGGCTACCTGTAATTGGCAAGATGAGAATTTTATGTACAAACTATCCAACTGGAATGTGCTTCTAGGTTTCACGTGAACTGATACAACTAAAGCCTGCATGTTTTACTGCATGTTTTTTCTCTGGTGGAGGGGGAAATAATTCTACTACTTCTGAATATCAAGTATTCCTTTTAACAGATGTTGTTACACCAACCAACAATAAACCATCATCACAACAGCCCACAGATTTTAACTGCAATATTATCCTGAAATACTGACATGAAGCCGTTAAAAAAACCCAAATTGCTTAAGAACCCGTCCTGTGCTATTGATATTTTAAAACCATCCAGACATTTCCTAACATCAAGATCACAACAAACAGTGCCATCACTGCATAAAGCCATATAGGCTTGTAGCTCCTTCCACCTTGTTAGCATTCTTCAGATTCTCCACGGACTCCCAAAGGCCGATCAGAGCCATCTTGTCCATCCTCTCCATGTAGATCCGGAAGTGCTCTCGGTATGAAGGGTTGGCCAAAATTTCTTCAAACTGAAGAATCTGAAGAAGGAAAACTAAGAATAAAAACTGGGAAAATGTCTAATTCTAACTCCTTTCCTTATAGGGAAAATCTTTTCACTATTCATCCCACAAATGTGGCCTAGATTCAACTATACGGGCCTCCCACGGTAATAGTTTTGCTTCATTAAAAAAAAAAAAGTTTTAAGTACTTAGAAGATAAATTCATCTATGCTTCTATCAGATAGTAAATACTTGCACATCTTTCTAATTAGGATACATTTCAAAGGACTAAGATGGCATTTCAAGTCACTCATGAAACACTATTGTCAAAAATTTAACTTCCAATGTTCTTGCAAAGCCGAGGAGTCAAGCTGAAAGCTGAATTATCTGCTCATTACTTGTTTTGAACACCAGCACTTTCCATACCACAGCTCACAGAGCTTTGAGATGTACCTCAGTTATTCCCAGAGACACAGAGAAAGATGGAATATTGGCAGCTAGGGCATTTGGTGGCCAGTTCCCACTGTTATTGAAAACCATCTATCAGAAATGCAGTCGGGAACGTGTATGTTCTGTGATATCATGCTCAGAACTTTTCCTGAGGGAGGAGGGTGTACCTCAGGCAATAAAGGAAATGAAACATAGACTTCCTGTACCCATGCAGATGCTGCAGCCATTAAGAAGTTACATCAAAAAACTATTATCACTTCCTTATCCTCTACTATATTTGTGAATGCAGGCCTTTTCTTTGAGACAAACACCTGAAAACAAAACACTTCCCTGAAAAAATGATCAAAACTTCCCATACCAAACAAAATTAATAACCTTGTCTTTCTCTGAAGAATAGGAACAATTTTCCAAATATCTCATCAAAACCAAGCAACCTTTTCTCTCCAACCCTCCAGTCTTGCAGCTGAACCAGTTTTCATGTTGCTTACTTAGGGCCATTATTTATATCACCAGGAACCCAAACATGCTACCCAGAGTAGTCTTAATTTCTTTCTTCATTTCTCACAGGCACCAACCAACTCACACCTTTTTCTTTGAAAAGAAAAGAAGGTCCTTAGGCACTGGTGCTAATGAGTCTTCCTGTGACTTTGCATTTTATAGCAAAGTTTATTTGGTATGGAGCAAGATGTGAACTCTGAGATTGAGGCATTAATAATTCCTCTAATGTGGGTCTTCTGATACTTAATACAATTCTAGTCAGCATCAGAATACCTCCCTCTCTGGGAAGACCACTCATTTTCCTAAACCTAGCACCTGTGAAACTCTACAACCAAGTTATGTATAAGAAAAAGAGTTTCCTTGTCTCAAGCTACACTTGAGGAAACCACCTACATGGGCACATACACAATTACTGGCACAAAATCAGTGCCTTAACAAACCAAGCTAAATGTGGTTCTTGAACAACAGCAGTCATCTATGTTTTTTTCTGAAACAGCTTCCCCAAATTTTTGGGCAGTGTTGAAGTAAATTATATTTGTCTCATATGAAATGCTCATTTACATCTTTAAAGTTCCCCTGTGACAATCAGGGGCCATCTTTCTCATTACCCTTTGCCATACCAATACCTTCTGGTCATGACTTCGCTCTCAGCTTTAGAACTATTTAGATATATGAACATCTGCCTTTAAAAGCTCACTCTATAAACCTCACTGAACAGCAGAGACTACCTTGTTCAAGCTGAACTTAATACAGAAATGGTGATCAGGCTGTCAAAAAGAACAACACAGACATGGCAATTTAAAGGCCAGTCTGTGATTTAGCCTCATTACTGTGCATCACCGTATTTTCTATTCAATCATTTTACCAAGGACAGTGATTTAAAATACAAGTGTAAGAGGGTCTTCCAGCCCCTTGAACATGTGTTTTCCACATCTCAGTGACTGTCAGCTCTGTAAATAATAGCAGAGTTAGTAAATCACAGCATGGGGCATGTGCTGTCACTTCTTGAGTGAGAGGTCACCTTGATCTCTATTCTTCTATTATCTAAGCTACACCCAGTCTGGCTGCCAGCAAGGAGGGCAACTAACAAACAAACAAACCAAGCCCTCTCAGAAGTGACTGGGTAAGTGCTGCTGCAGGGAGCAAGGCAAGTGCAGCCATCTCTCCCACCTAACAAAGGGCCCATTGCACCAGTGCCCCATGGTAACCAAAGCAGTGGTGCCCAGCAACAGTTTTACACAAATCTCCTAATAGATGCCTTGCAAACTAAAACACATTAATTAATGGGCAGAAAAGCTTATTCTCTGGCAGAAATGAGACCTCTCAACTTTTTTCTTGATTATTCTTTAAGTCTGGACTCTCCTGGAGTTATTAAATATGTTACCAGTGCTATACTAAAAACATCATGTTAAAGTTGCAATGCCAACAACGATAGACACAAGAGGGTTTTAGTTTTGAGGTGAAAAATTATAAAATGCACGTGTGCTGGTTTTGGCTGGCAGGGGCTATGTTTTAGATGAGTGCTAAACACAAGGCTGATAACCTAGAGATGCTTTTGTTACTGCTGAGCAGGGCACACACAGAGCCAAGGCCTTTTTCCCTTTTAGTACTGCCACACTGGAGAGGAGACTGGGGAGTATGGGAGACTGGGAGGAGACACAGCCAGGACAGGTGACCCCAACTGACCAAAGGGATATTCCAGACCATATGCCATCTGCTCCTTATGTAAAGCAGGGGACATTTGGAGTGATGGCTTTGTCCTCCCAACTCCCTGTTAGGTGTGATGGGGCCCCACAGGCTCTCCTGGGGATGGCTGAACACCTGCCTGCCCATGGGAAGCAGTGAATTCATTCCTTGTTTTGCCTTGTATGTGGCTTTTGCTTTCCCTATTAAACTGTCTTTATCTCAGCTCATGAGTTTTCTGGCTTTTACCCTTCTGATTCTCTCCTCAATCCTGCTGGTGGGGAGTGAGCAAGTGGCTGTGTGGGGCTTGGCTGCTGGCTGGGGTGAAACCAACAGTCCTTTGTGGCACCCAACTATTCTGTGGATCTTCCTCCCTCTTATGATTTAAAGAAGAAGTTCTGCAGTAATTTGTAATCCTCAGCAGAAGATCATTTTATGATTCAGTATCACCATGGATTACAGCACAAAACTCTAAGCTACACTGGCACACACGCAGGCATTAGGGCATGTGTACACCCTCAAATCTAATATCCAGTTAGCAGATACAATCTTAGAATTATCAGCCTCCACAGCAACCTTTCAAATCCTGTTAACTCAAGAGCAGCTTCCAGGTTTGGAAAAACCAGAAGCTTTAGTGTTGCCACATCAGTTCCCTGCTTCCACAGGAGTGTAAGTTACATATCACAGTTGGTGACAGGCTCTGCCTAAGACTAGGAAAGGGTTAGGTTTTTCTTATTTTTTTTTTTTTCCTAAGCAGGGTGTTTTAACCAGCATCCCTATCATGTACCCACAGAACAGACTTGTCCTTGGCCCTCCAGAGCAGAGACTTGGTCTTGTTAAATCCCTAAAGATAGTCATAACTTCTGTCTGGACAGGAACATAGAAGAACTAGGTAATTTAGGTCTGCACAGGCACCAGGCACAGATTAGATGCACTGTTCTGTATTTCTTTGCAACACATCAAATTCTCATTCACTACAACCCCATTGACCTATAATGAATAGCCCAAATAAAGCTGGTAACAGCACTGCAGATGATTGGGATGAACAGCATTTGGGTCACTAGAGGAAGTTTTCTGCTGGGATAACAGCATACAGTCACAGACTGCAGAACTTCTGGTTGCTGCTTTGGATTTTTGTACCTTTTTTTTTTTTTTTTCCTCTAGAAGCCAGGAATAAATGGAATGTAAAAAACAATACTGATAAATATCTTCTTCCAAGTTGCAATTTAAAAAGCCCTTAACAAACGCTTTTTCCATATACTGACTAAAATTAAAGCCTGTATTTATCTTGTTATGTTTTAAAAAGAGGCAAGTCATCAGAAGACTATCTATCTATCTCTGTCACATACAGCAATGTGAACTAAATGCAATGATTATTTGAGTTAGCAGAAGTATATACTAACCACACAAGGTGGTTAGATTGTTTTACTGCACATATACTAATAATGTCAAAGTCCCTGCCTTGAGACTCACATATTCACAAACATACTTCTGTCCTAAGAAAACCCCTCGCCAGGCAATCGGGTGACAGCAGTGGAAGCTTGTTTTGTTAATATTCCCAAATTCTGTGCCATGATGTATCCTGACATAACATGATCTTACAATCTGAAGCTCAGAAATCACCATGAAAATGTGGTAAGTCACCAGTTAAATTAACATTATCCACAGAAGTAAGATCTTCTGCAGGAGTTTCATCTTAGTCCTTGCCAGCTGGATTATGAACACGAGCTCCTTCCACCTCAATGTACACTCAGATGGTTTCCTTGCTATTTCACAGCTAGTTAAGGGTCAGATCCCCAGACCCCCTCCTAGAACCCAGAATCCACAAAACAGCTCCACTAAGAAGATGCTGTGACTCCATAAGTCAAATCTCACAGACAGGGTGGTGTGGCTGTTGTGCTCTAACAGAGGAAAAAAAAAATCATTCACAGAATAAACACAGACAAAAAGAATTCAACTAATTACTGCAGTACTGTGCAGGCACAGTTTCTAAGAAAAAGGACTAAAACAGCACTGACTGTAAAGAGATGCTTTATGTATTACACTTATTCAAACTGAATTTTCTCCCAAAACCAAATCTGACACCGTGGGCAGAGTTTTAATCAGGATCAGATGTAATGACAGAATTCAGATTCAGAGAGTGGCTGTGGTTTGTTTGTCTGTTTGTTTGTTTGCTTATAAGCATTTAATTATAATTCACATATTTAGGATTTCCCTAGAGAATCAGGATTCAGGAAAATTAGGTGAGTGAAACATGTACAAAATCAAATGAATAAAAATCACAAGACTGCATATCAAACAGAACACTGACAGCTCCCAATGATCCATCTCCATGTATAAGCCCATTATCAAAACGTGCATAAAAGACTTTTTACCAGCAATACTATTACTCTGCTACTACTGCAGTCAAGAAAAAGCTTTCTATAGGATGCATAAGTCAAATCAAAATACAAGTTTAATTCACTAACCACTTTGTTCAACCAGTACCAAAAATTTCCCAAGTTCATAATGTATTCCAGCTTCTGCTCTACACTTACATAAAATATTAATTCAAAACACCATCAGTAAATGCCCATTTCTGACCTATTTCATGCAAGTTGAAGAAAGGAAGGCAAAGATACAAAAATTAGTTCTGCAATTTAGATGCTACCTTAACAGAAAAGCTGCCACAATCATACTCTAAGGAGTCTAAGGACCACCAGCTGCAATGTACTAATGTATCTTATCTACTAAATCCCAAAAACTGCCTTTCCCTTTTGCTTAGAAAAGAGCCTGAGTGTTCAGTCAGTACTGAACTTTGCACAAATAGGAGGGGCCAACATCCAAAATAACACCTGCTACCTTGAAACAAGAACCCAGATTGCAGCTACCGCAGTGCTAGAAGAGGATGGGAAGAGGCAACAGTGAAGAAAGACTGCCTCCTCAGCCAAGCCTTGGGCATTTTTCTGTGCTCAAAAGAGGACAGCATGGCCTCCATCTCTCAAGCAGCCTCCTGCAGCTTCTTTCCTGGCAATGGAGGATCAGGGACAGGAGAAGGGAGAAGCAGTTTTCCTATTTTCTACACTGACATGACTTTAGAGGAGTTCTAGGGCTCCATCACAGAAATATCAAAAGCTTAGAATACACAGAAGCAAAGCTGCCTCAGATCCCACTGTTTACACCATCACCACAACAAATGCCTGTGCAAGAAGTCATTATTGCCATTAATAGTACCATTAACTCAATATTGAGCTGCTCATTGGTATACTTGAAAGGATATAACCCCAGGTCAGCAGCTCCCACTAAAAAACCCCACAGGTTTATGAAACATGCAACATCACCTTCAGGAATTCCTTTGACTTTAATGATAATATTATATTTTATTACATTCCTGACTAATCCCTGCCCCTGTCAAGTGCATCTTCACTAGTGGACTCCATTCTTGAACAATCTTATGTCCCCGTGTATCTATCCAGAAAAGTTCATAACGTCTCAGCAGGCATCAAAAGTGGCATCATTGGCTCATGCAGTGCTGCCACATGCTCCTCTCTTTTTCTCCTTGGCACTTGCTACACCCAGCTTCAGGAAAGAGATCAGGACTCTCCTGGCACAACCTCTGAAACACCATCTGAAATCATGCTTTAAGGACAAGTGGGGAGTAGGGAATCATTGTGTTTCAGACCTTACTCAAGAAAAACAAAATACAAAAAGTAGGAACTATTTCTCCATTATTCCACTTTTTCCAACATGCTACTAAGTTACAATTATTATAAGGACATAATGGAAATTAAAGATCTCTGCATGAAGAGATAAGCTATCTCCTACCTACATGAAAAATAAAATCTTTTCACATTTGAATACATCAGCTACTGTGCTTTGCCCAAAGGGAACAGAGTAGATTACAAAAGAAGTCACTAAAATTTTTAAAGATTTGCAAGGCTAAGTACTCATTTTATTTTTATAGATGCTGGCCAACAGAACAATAGTAACTTCTAATTCCAGACCACAGTGGTATTGAAAACCAGCATTCAGTCACAGCAGCTTTACCTGACTTTTTCTGCAACAACTGCCCTGAAGTTTTGTCAATTGCCTTCCATAAATGTTTACTTTTGAAATAATTCAGAATTTTCAAAACCCACAAATATTTCCTACAGTAAATATAATGAGGGCCAAAGACATATTGGACATATGTTGGCAGTCTTTGATTTGAAAGCAAGTTGCTACTTTCACAAAAGCTGCTACTGTGGCCTTATTAACTCCCTACAGGTGGTAGGCCTGAAAAATCCCAGGTGTTTACAAGCCACTCAATCCTTCATGAAGTTGCACATTGCACAATATTCCAAGCTAAGCAATCAATGTGTACTTGGAACTTCAGTAATCTTTCCCAAGGTAAATAAACCATGCAGCAAATTCATTTGTACTTGACTCCTGAGGGAGGGGAGGGATTAACGACAGTGAGGTAACACGACCCAGTGTAACACATTTAGAAAGACCTTCAGACAATGTGATTTATACCTTCTGACTTGGAGGGCCATCACCTTCATCAGAAATGCCATCTTCCTGCTGATCATAAGCAGGCCCTCCCAGGAGCCTTATTCTCTTCTCACATTGCTTCTTTGCCACTGTCAGCTGATTAATATACCTCTTCACATTGCGAGCCCTTAGTAGGTCAGCTTTCATGGCTGCAGTTTCTTTTCCTTTTGAATCTGAGAAGAAAGCAAATCAGAGAGAGTATTTTACAGCAGGAAAACATCCTTGTACCATTGCTTCTGTGAAAAGCAAATCAGAGACAGTATTTTACAACAGGAAAATATTGTACCACTGCCTCTGTGACCTGTTTGATCAAAGAATCGGTCACTCATGGATCAACTATGCTTATCAGTACAGATACTGGCAAGTTTTGGATTTGAAATAGAATAATGATTTTGAAACATTCTGCAATGATAACTCAAGGGTTTACACAAAAGAGTTGAGAAAAAAAAAATCCTTATTCAAATGCATAGCAAAACTCGACCCCTCCAGCTTCCTTTTCAGTTTGTTGTAAGACACAGCCCAAGATCTCCATTACAGGATGTACATTTATTTATCAGATGGCATTAAGGAAATTACCTACAGCCATGGCACGTGATAACACATGGAGCTGATGGCCTATGTACCTTACTGAACATAGCATTGGCTGCCTGGAGTCACGAGGCACTGGCCTCTCTTCCCCCCAGCCCAGCATGACACATTCCCACACATCTTATTTGCAAACCCAAACTTCTTGTCCCTGATGTGAACAGCATATGATACAATATCCCCTCCAGACAACTGACCAAAGTTCACTCAAAATGGTCAGATGACTAAGAAAAAAAAAAATCTTAAAATGCCATGTCAAGACTGCACAGTACTGTTAAAAAGTAAAGTACTGTGAAGATGACAGTCAGCTGAATAAGACTTAGTAATAGCCAGTGTGATGTTTGTGCATTCTACTTTCCATCCTCTTCAGCTAATTAGCAGGGTCTAAAAAAAGATAAAGCAGATATAAAACCCTACTGTGTGGAAATCATGTTTAATATCTGCAGGATGCAACTGATTCACATTTATACACTGGTTTTATTTTCCTCTTGCTCAGTTATTACCCTCATGTTTTTTGGGGTTGCAGCTATTATTCAGTAGTAAAGTATTTGGCTTTTATTTGGCTCTTGATTATCTGATTGCTCAGGGATAAATAGTAAAGAGCTATTCCACTATGTTGTCAAAATACTAAATGCTAGCAAAACCATGTAGATAAAAACAGCATTTGGTTTTTACAAGAGTTGCTGTTAAGAAACAACTACATAGTTAGGTTTGTGAATGCACACACAGCAAAAAGGAAATCTCTCAGAAATTATTTAAAATCTCTCTTTTAAATGAGTTTCTAATACATTATGGCAACTTCTCCTTTTACAATTGTTTTCATCTTTTTATTTCCCCCTCAAACACATATGTAAGCATTGCATGCAGCTCTAAGTTTTGTCTCTTACATACTGAAGGACAACTCAAGATACATGGAGCTCCTTGAATTTCTACACATAACTGAGTCCAGATCTTCTCCCATTATCTTTGCCCATCTTTTTAATCTCACTTGATTTGCTTCATGTATTTATATTGGTAGGGATGCTTCCTGATACAAATACTCTGAGTAATTTAAAGGATGAGTATCATTTGCATCTGAGCTGCCATATAATAGTGAACTAAAGTGATGATACTCACTGAAGCAAATGATAAAATTACTTTACTAAAAAAAAAAAAAGCCATCTGTTATCCTGGCATGTTATCTCCAAAAGGAAGTCAACAGAGCATTTAATTTAGTGTTTCAGTTCACTAAACAGAGGTACCAGTATTAATGAGAGAAAAGGAAAGGAAAAGACCTTAAGGACAAAACAACGCTCTCCCCTAAATCAAAACATTTACAGCTATTACAAATACAGGAACAGAAGTTTAAAGTGAAGATTAAACTCCAGTCTTTTTCCTGCTGCACTTGACTCTAAGATGATTTTTTAGAAGTTATCAATTCTTTCAATAGTTTAAATGCTTTGGGCTCAAAATGCATACTTGAAATCCCACACTTTTGAAAACTCACAAACAGTACAGTGCAATGATCATTCAGCCTTCTTAAAACAAAAGTGCCCTTCTTGAAGGGTTCTTAAAGTACACATGTCTACTTCACCTGAAATCTTACCATCCTGTGACTGCAGCAGCCTCCAGGAGAGGTAAACGAGCCTATTGTTTCCAGTGATTATTTCCTGTCTTAACAGGGATCCTTCAAAAACATTTACCTCAGCTCCTCAAATCCAAAAGGAGCCACTCCACCCAAGCTTCACTCAGGGCAGTTACAAAGATCCTAGTGCCAGCCTGCTTCTGCTTCATGGATAAACAGGACTAGTCACTGTGAAAGCCTGGCAGTGGCAGTTGATTTGTCCTTCACCAAAAAACAAGAGGCTGGTGAAAAGCAGAGCAGCACAGAATGTGGCTCATGTGCCATAGAGCAGGAAAGACAGCATGCAAGTGTGGACTAACCCTGAGCATCACTTCCCTCTTCCAAATTATGAAAGATAAGCTAGGAAACACCAGAAGGAGCATTTTCAGCTCAAGTGGAGAAGGTTAGGTAGATCACAGGTCTTCTCCAAGCTAGTAAAAAACCAGAAGGAGCATTTTCAGCTCAAGTGGAGAAGGTTAGGTAGATCACAGGTCTTCTCCAAGCTAGTAAAAAACCAGAAGGAGCATTTTCAGCTCAAGTGGAGAAGGTTAGGTAGATCACAGGTCTTCTCCAAGCTAGTAAAAAACCAGAAGGAGCATTTTCAGCTCAAGTGGAGAAGGTTAGGTAGATCACAGGTCTTCTCCAAGCTAGTAAAAAACCAGAAGGAGCATTTTCAGCTCAAGTGGAGAAGGTTAGGTAGATCACAGGTCTTCTCCAAGCTAGTAAAAAACCAGAAGGAGCATTTTCAGCTCAAGTGGAGAAGGTTAGGTAGATCACAGGTCTTCTCCAAGCTAGTAAAAAACCAGAAGGAGCATTTTCAGCTCAAGTGGAGAAGGTTAGGTAGATCACAGGTCTTCTCCAAGCTAGTAAAAAACCAGAAGGAGCATTTTCAGCTCAAGTGGAGAAGGTTAGGTAGATCACAGGTCTTCTCCAAGCTAGTAAAAAACCAGAAGGAGCATTTTCAGCTCAACTGGAGAAGGTTAGGTAGATCACAGGTCTTCTCCAAACTCTAATCTGGTTTTGAGATTTTAGACATTTTCAGATCTAAACTGCTCTGCTTTCACCATATTAAGCACTATCAAAATGACATTTTAAGTTATAAAGGCTTCTCTTTTTAATCTATTCTTGCCTGATTCCACAATCACCAAAATACCAAGACAGAATTAAGAGTGATTTGTCCCCTTTCTGAGAATCAGGAAAGATGATTTTCGTATCACTGCATAAACCAAATAAAACCAGGAAGGTACAAAAGGAAAGGCTTGCATGTATTCACACACCCTCCAGCAAGCTTCAATAAATAGAAATGAAATAGATTTGCTACTAAGACACTGTTTCACCACAATGCAAGGGGAAAAAGCATCCTTTGAGGAATATTTTTTTAACTAGTAACAACCTTGCAGTTTGGGCATTTTTCTAAAAAAATATCATTAAAAACAAACAAAAATCACCCCTCATCAGTAAGACAAGAAGTATGCTACTTTGGGATTTCCTCCCATAACTTGCATACAACATTTACTAGCAGTAACCAAGGAAAGCCTCCATCTCCAAAGGAGCAAAATGTCTTTTACTAACTTCCTCCAAAATAATTCTCCTCATCTGGGGAAATTTTGACAGGACATGCACTGCCATAGAGGAACTTCAAATCCCAAAAGGGTACTGTGCACCCCTCCCAAAGGCAACCAAAAGCAATTAGTACCAAAACCAGAATTTCAAACTCTGCTTATCAATCCACAGTTGTAGATAATTCAATTTGCACCAAACAAATTAACATTTTTGTGTAAGCAGTAACTGGAACCTTATATATAGCCTACAAGTCTTTACAGACCTCCTCCAAATCTCAGAAACCTTGAATTGCAAGTTTTAAAAACCTGCATAGGCCTGGAAAAGCATTCATTTAATTCTGTGAGAGCAGGAGAACCTTTAAGAATAGCATACATTGTTCTTCTACTGCCCGAGGTCCAAGGAAAGGGAAAAGCAGCTCTCCTGTGATCTGACAAGAAACTGAGGTAAAACAGTCTTAAATCCCAAACACTTCTACAAACAGATCTGGGAAAAGAGACTTACAGGGAGACCATGGGCAAATTAGGCACTGATCATTAGCAATGCATAGTACAACACAGCCTCCCACTCACAGCCACAGCTGAGAAAAATAAAAAGTCAAGTGGCAGTAAGGTAAATCTGAGCCTGGGAGTCAGTATGTACTATACAGTAAAATAACATCCACCACAGATAGCCTCTGTCTGCAGGTCCTTGCATCCCCCTTGGTCACATCTATCTGACCAAAGATCTGTCAGCCTCTTCCCTCCCTCTTCCACTTACCAGCATCTCTCCAAACCAACTCTGGAGGACAAGACGCATTGCCATTAACACTAGCAGACACAAAGGATCCCAGGAGCAAAAAGAAAAATTTCCTCTACAGAGCTGATTTGAAAATCACAAATAAAAACTAAATAAATGTACCACAGACTCTGTAGGCTTTACCCTCATCCACATGGATTCCCTCCACACTTACTGCTTGAGCATGACGTGCAGGCACAAATTCAGCTCCCTACGCCTTGCCAGAAAACTGTGCAAAAATAATTGCATATGAATGTTTATTCCTGTTTGGAGGATGCAGGTCAGGGGGAGGAATCCTAATAGAGTTTTGACATTATTAAGTTACATGGCATCTGTAATCTGCTGGAACACACAAGTATCCATTTTACTTCACTTTAAATTATCTTCTTGACAAAACCCACACATCACAACCCACATAACTAAGCCAGCCCGCAGCCCCACTTTTTTTTAAAGTCCCTTTTTACAGTTAAACATGCAAGCCCAAGCCTCTTTCAGAACCACAGCACCTGAGAGGCCTGCCCACAGACAGTTCTGTTTCTGTGACACTTGTCAGCTTTGCTTATAAAAGCAAATACCTAGACACACAGTGGGAAGGCTCAGCAGGAGAAATCTTCTGCTGCAACGCAGCAGATCTCTCCACACAGAAATGGCTGCTCATTCCATCTGTCTAGCAAGCCCTGCTAGAAAAGGAGCAGTCTTCTCAACAGGGATGCCCTGGGGTCGATTACACTGTAGTGTCTGAAAAATAGTCCCACCCAGTCATCCAGGGCTGGTTTCCAGTCATGCTGTGAAGTCATGTGTAAGGTAGAGGGCATGGAAAATTAGAAGGCAAACCAAACAAATCCCTTTACAAAAAAACCCTTAAAAAGAAAAAAAACATCTGTTGAGAGATGTTCTCTGTGTTGCCCTAAGACAAGGTACATCCTTTTTTGGGGTTTGTTTCAAAAAGCAGCTAGTAAAAGAGAACCTTGCTAAAATTCTGGTAGGATCCTGTAATACAATATCGGTATGAGAAGAAACAAAAATGTGTCTGTTAAAATTAGAATCAGTGTATTTAAGCAGCTACCTATTTGTGTTACAGCAAATATCAAGTTATTTAGCAACTTGCTTTTGTTGCTATTTCCAATTGGTGTTTTTGAAACCTTTTCTTTGCAAAAATTAAGATTTACTCTTGCTTCTAGAAACTTGCATATCATCTGTCATTCATGCTCTAATGCCCAGTCCAGGTATTAGTTCTCTCACAAACTGCTTTAACAGATGAAAATGCAGTAAACATTCTCAGATAAGCATTTAGAGTCCTTCAAAATCTTTAGCAGATAAGATAGATTTTGTAAAAAAAAAAAATAAAATAAACCAAGAAACAACTAAAATAGTTAAAATTTAGCTTAAATTTTAATTGGTTCAGTATTTAGAGTAAATCAATATCAAAAGGTAAGATGAGTAGAGTTGTTTATAGTTAAAGGTGTAGAAGGATGTGATTCTTTTAACCATAGCACACGTGACTGTAGAGAGGGGTACCATCTGAAAACACTGACAGGAATTAAAACCAAACACAAATTAAACAAGCAAAAAGAAAACAAACAAAAAAAATAAAACAAAACCAAAATTACCCCCAAAACCAAGCTGCCACCTACAGTCACTGCTTGAGTGATGATAGCCATTTTGGAAGAGGATACACAGGAAGACACTCTGGGAGAAGTGAAGTAAGGCAGATCCATGTGCATATCAATTTCTTTTGTGCCAGTGTAAATGAGGGAAGCAGTGCAGTGTCAGCATGCAACTTAACAGCTTCTATTTACAGTGGCCTGCCTGCTCCAAAATAAACTATCAACGCCTTTGGAAATAATAATGCTGTGTTATGTTTCTTATTCAACTTTAGCAATGGCCAAAAGCAATTCTCTGGCCTGCAGAAATTTTATCATCCACTCACAACTGGCAGCACACTGCAAATCTCTCACATTACTTCCTCTCTCAACATTTTAGACCTTTGACTCTCTCAGGGAGTCACAAGCAAAACTTACTGCTTAACATGAATCAGATGCTTTTGTATGTTTGTTTGCTCTCTCATGCTCACATACCAGAAGATTCAAGTGATAGAAATGATAGATAGATAGAAATGATAGATAGAAATCTGAAAAGCAAAAAACCCTATAACATGCCATTTTTTAACTACAAAGGATTTCATACAATGATGTTTAGAAGTACTTTAAAGTACTTTCTAATTTTATTAGAGCATTCTAACAGCTAAATATTTTGCCAATAGGTGGCACCAGCACTAGTTAAAAAGTGTAAAGAACCCTGTCCTTATTGTGCAATAAGCCTTCCTCTCCCACCTTACTGGGCACCAGCATTAAATGCATACTTTGGTGTCACCAAATAAAATAGTAAAAAGGTCAGGTAATTAATTGTAGCCTCTATAAGAAGTCATCAGTTTGAAATCTGGTCCTCAGGCTACTCATTCTTTAATAAAAGATGCCTAATATTTTTAGAAAAAATAAATATTTTTGGTTAGTTTTAGAGACTTAATTATGTCCCCTTAACCAACAGTAAAGGTCCACAATCCTGCTCAGGAATACCTCTTGCTAGTCATGTGGTTGTACAACACTTCTTTTACTAAGAAAAGTATAAATGTTAGCTAAGCACTCACTACTGCAGAGATTTGGCCACCTCTGCTACACTAACCAGCTCCTCAGGTTTTTTGTTATACCTTCTTCTATTGAAAGCACTGCCTCAGGAAGCTCCCATATTTCAAACTGATGGAGGCTGAGATGGCTCTCATGTGGGATCCCATTGAGTACTGCATCCAGTTCTGGGGACTTCACAGCACAGGAAAGACATGGATCTGTTGGAGCAGGTCCAGAGGAGGGCCATGAAGATCAGAGGGATGGAACACCTCTCTCAAGAAGAAAGGTTGAGAGAGCTGGGATTGCTCAGTCTGGAGACAAGAAGGCTTTGGGACACCCAACTGCAGGCCTCCAGTACTTAAAAGAGGCCTGTAAGGAAGATGGGGACAGACTTTTTTAGCAGGGCCTGTTGCAATAAGACAAAGGAGCCATGATTTTAAGCCATTTTGTCCCAAAAAAAGGGACAGTTTGGATTATATAAAAGGAGTGTCTTTTACAATGAGGGTGACAAAACACTGGAACAGGCTGCCCAGAGAGGTGGTACATGCCCCATCCCTGGACACATTCAAAGTCAAGTGGATGGGGCTCTGAGCAGTCTAGTTGAAGATGCACCTGCTCATGGCACAGGGGTTGGAGTAGATGATTTTTAAAGGTCCCTTCCAACCCAAGCCACTCTATGATTCTATATTCATGTACATACTATCTACACTTGCTCTCCTCTTACATTCTGAGAGCACACATCAGGCTCAAAAGAATGCTGGCCAGCCAGAGTTCAGCTGCTCTAGTTGAACACCCAGGCACTAAAGAAGCAGCTACTCTTTCAGGACCTAACTTTGCCACAGGAAAAAAGAAATAGCTATCAGTAAGAATATCTCTCACCNGAGGGTGACAAAACACTGGAACAGGCTGCCCAGAGAGGTGGTACATGCCCCATCCCTGGACACATTCAAAGTCAAGTGGATGGGGCTCTGAGCAGTCTAGTTGAAGATGCACCTGCTCATGGCACAGGGGTTGGAGTAGATGATTTTTAAAGGTCCCTTCCAACCCAAGCCACTCTATGATTCTATATTCATGTACATACTATCTACACTTGCTCTCCTCTTACATTCTGAGAGCACACATCAGGCTCAAAAGAATGCTGGCCAGCCAGAGTTCAGCTGCTCTAGTTGAACACCCAGGCACTAAAGAAGCAGCTACTTTTTCAGGACCTAACTTTGCCACAGGAAAAAAGAAATAGCTATCAGTAAGAATATCTCTCACCAGGCTGGGGTCAAAGCTAAGAGATGCCCTTGACACAAAAGGCAAGAGCTCATTTAGCAGCAAAGAAGGGACTGTCATGTAAGTCCAACTGCTCACACACAGGTGCAGGTATGCACCACGAGCTGGGGGAAAAGATTTAAAAGAGAAAGACAGAATGAGATTGTGCAGGCACAGTTTCATTTTGCATAAAGCTTACATTTAGTTATTCACCATTAAATCCAGGGGCAGCTTTACTCTGTAGCATCCAGAAAAGGAAACATCAAAATGTGAGGCTAAGTAACATGGTAGCCTGTTCTACAAGATTGCAATAATCTTTATGTTAGCAGTGAGTTGTGCTGGGCTTTTTAGTCACCTTTATTTTTTTTTTTAAGAAGTTTTTCCTCTAGCCTTTTCTTTGTAAAATTCAGGAACATATTAGATTCATTACCACATTAGGTAAAATGCCTTCACATCCTTTAGGAAAAATAAGGCCCAAAACAGTCTCCAGAACTAGATTTTACCCCTCTAGAGTTCTGATAACCCTCTTAAGAGTTTATGGTACATATGTACAGCCCGAAAAATTTTGGTAGATGAAAACCTGAGTGGAACAACTGAAATTAAAAATCTGCCCTAAATTTGTGTGAACTATAAAAAGATTGTATTTGCATGCCTCTGTTGGGCATACTGTTTCACATGTGTCAAGCAAAAAACCATCACATTTTTCCAGGCAATGTGCATAACCACTGACTATTTAATAAACAAGTGTTAGCCCCAATGGCTAACAGAGTCAGAGAGTGGTAATCAACCCTTAAATGATATACAAGGTTACCAGAGGAATAAACCAAAACTAAAAGTTCATATCATAGTACAAAACTTCAAAGCACCAGCTAGTGAAATTTGTTAGGTTTTTTATTTTGTTTGGGTTTTTTTGTTTGTTTGTTTTTTTTGTACAGGTAGAAATCAAGAGCCCATAAAAATGCAAATCAACTTTACCACATACCATCAGCTCTATAATATTTTTGTATCTGTTCTGCAGTACCAGACAATTGTAGCTTCAAAAAAAACCATCTTCTGTTCAGGATTTAGAACAGTAGATATTTAAACAGATAAACTCAGGTGAGATAGAGGACAAATAATTAATAAATAATTAATTGTAGGAAGCTAAACTGTATAAAAATATTCCCCAAATCAATTACTGTCTCAAAAAGACCAATGGTAGCACAAATTGAAATTTAGGCTTAGCAAGACTCAATGTTTCATAATGTTCTCAGAATTAAATTCCCTGTTCTCATTTTATTACTTTATGAAGCAGACTTGCCATTCAATTATCTTTCATCTGAAAAATATTAATATCTCTTTGTATATTGTACCCTTGAATAAAAACCAATGCCTATTTTTCCTTTTATCTTGGTTTGATACAAGCAAGATATCCTACTGGAGGAATGCACATTTAGTGCTATTTTAGAGAGTAAAAAGAAGCATTGTTAGTGTTGACAACCTTATACTTTCTGAAACTTGAGCATGGACCTCCAGCTCTTCAGATTGCCCAAAATTTCCCCCCCTCACGGCATGTTCATTTTCTCTTTCTGCATTTTTCATTACACTTGAATTACTTTTTCAAGTTTTCCTTTCTGATACAAGAAACTAGAAAAGGATTTTATTTTTTTTAACCTAGAGATAGTGAAATTAATTTCTTTATAAATAAATCGAAAAGATTTTAGGTTCTCATATAATTACTATCTGTTACCTTTTTGTTTGGCATTGATACAACTGAAGTATACCCTTCTAAGCAATTATTTGGTCTATAATTTTGCCATTAAGATCATCTCCTGAAGATATACCTCAGTTTTTACATATTTTGAGAACCATAAAAAGTAGTATATGTCATAAATATAAGTACAACTGTAATATGCACTGCTTTTAAAAAGGCAGCCATTGCCAAATCATTGCAGAAAGATTTAAGAGCACTCTTAATTGCAACTCAAAAACATAATACATTGAAGAATCAAAATAAAGTCTGACTGACAAATTATGCTGTATCATTCCTTCTGTGTTTCCAAAAGAGAACAGACTGAGATTTTGAAGAACAGACTGCACGCAAAAGAAAGTGGAAATATGATTCTCAGCATATGAATTTGTAATGTCAGAAATCCCAGTTGCAGCAAGTTCTGAAAATAAATGTATCACAGATATGACCTTTCTCATGATCCATCAGCTTAGATGAGGATGGGGTGAGGGGATAATCATACCATGTGAGCTTCTGGAAGATTCAGACAAATGAAACAGAACCAAAATACTAAAGGCATAGCATTCCTAAAATCTGTCTAAAAACCCCCCACACACTGATTGCATATGTATGGCGGGAGTTCAAACAGCTTTTCAAAATGAAAACAACAGATGTGACTTAAAAATGGAATCTTACCTTTCTGTCTCTTCACTTGGGGAATATTGCTGATTGTGGTTGCCTGAACTATCTCCACTACAATTTGATACCTAATTTTAAAAACAGTAGGGGATAAGGGTAAAGAGAAAGAGGAGAAGAAAAACATGGTATTAATTCTTTACAATGTGTTTCTCATACAGCATACTTAAGAATTAATAAAAATCAAAATACTTCTACTTCCTCCTCAGCTGGAAACAGAATAATCTCAGAGTACACCTGCAACCTAAGGAACAGTGTGCAGGGAAAACAGATCATCTTGAAACAAAAAGGAAACACTGAACTAACAATAACACTGCCCTCTTCTCTCAATGGATAGCATTGCACAGACAGCTAATATTCAGTAAACACAATATAAAGTCACACTCTAAACATTAAATATAAGTTTTCTATAGGAAACCAGGATTGTAATTCAGTTTAAAAGAAAAGAGCTGTCTGTAAGGTTCTTGCAGCTAATCCACTCAATACATATATGGAGCATATATAAATTTGTAGAAGAAACAAATTACAGTAAAATATGTGAAGCATCAAAGTGCTACACTCCAGGAATAATTAAAACATGTTTATCACCTAAAACTATACTATATAATATAGCAGACAGATGCAGCTAGCAAACTGAATTTTAAGTAAAACTGATTTTGTAACTAACAAATACTACATGCTCAGTAAAAAAAAAAAATGACTGTCAGTTAAGTCTTTCATAAATGTCAAAGTTCTGGTCATAACACTCAAATTCCATTCAATGCACTTACTTTTGTAGCTATTAATACTGGTAAGAAAGCAAGTATTCCTGTGCATTTGCTATCTATCAAGTTAACTCTTAGATGAAATCTGAAGCCTCCTGGAAAGGCTGCTATTTCTGTGGCTACTTATTCTCCATTTAAGAAAGAACATGTGATCCTTAAAACATATTTCCCTTCTTTCCTGTAAACTTTTTTTCACCAACATCATTCAATTCCCCCCATTTCTCTTGCCTCCTATAACTTTCAGGATTTTGATTTTCTCTGGCTCTCTGCACAGGCAGTTTTATACACACAGCAAACACTCAAAACTACATTTCCAGATTTTTTTTTTCTGCAGTAAATTCTTCAATCATCAAATCGAAACCTTAAAACCCGTTTGAAACCCTGTAATTTTTGTAACAGCACTTCCTTTTGCCATTACTGTCTTTTGATTGTTTCCACCCACCACCACAGCTCTTGCTCAGTCCATCAGAAGAACAGCCCCGTAGTAAAGGTGGTGGTGTGGTGCATAGGAAGTCCCACAGTCAATTCCCCTCTCAAAGACTTCCCAAATTATTCAGGGCAGCTCACCTGGACTTTTGATGCACTGATTATGTGATCTGTAAATGCACTGCAATGACACTCATTCCCTCACTCAGGTGTTGTAGGCCAACTGTGAAATCATGGATTTATCAAACAAGGTAAAGTCAACCAACTGCACATGGTAGTTCCCACTTACCTTGCAGCTTTTTTCCTTCCAGATTTACTCCCATTTATGGTTTCCACATGTTTTTATTCCCAATACTTAAGACAGCATCTCTTTTTTCTTGTTCTTTGTATTACTTTAAGCATGGGAGATGCTTGGAGTTACATGCTCAAAGATACTATTTAGTCTGCTCCTCCCAAGCACTTGGCTCTCGCTGCAACCACCCCATGGGAGTGCTGTACAACACTGCACCACAGAAACACCCCCTTGCTACACTTTTTCTCCCTCTAACTCTGTTCCAAATATTCTAGCTGCTAGATATTCTGTGGTGCTGGTGAGTAAACATCTAAGGACATTTTAAATGTGATGTATTAATTTAATTTGGAAGAAGTGACTGTACTTGATGAACTGGACCCTTCATGGTCCCACATCCACATTATTTCCTTCTTCCCCATTCTCCTTCTCTTCTCTCATTTCTTAGGTAAAAGATGATATAGAGCCAGTAGTAATGGTCTTTCTTACTGTGAATTATGCTGTGACTTTTTGCTCCTGCAACAATAAATATCAGAATAAATATAAGGCTGATCCTGAGAGGAGAATAAAAACTATCCACCAGCTTATTTCCTTATCACTAGTTGTTCTCAACTATGTTTTTAACTCAGCATGTCTTTTATCTTTAGTCTTCTTCTGGCAGAGGAAAGTAAATGTTTCACATCTGATGTGAAAGAATTCATCTTTTCCTCCTTATTTGTAGTAGAATTCAAATTAATCCATACAAACTTCAGTCTGAGGAGAAACAAAGGTGAAATTTCACTGCTTAACTTTTTCTTCTTGAAAGACATAGGGACAACACTCTTTGTGAAAACTTGGTAATACAGGAATAAAAGCCTGCCTCCCTTCATGACAAGCATCAAAGAAATGAAACATTAGAGTGAGTTTGAAGGACATTTGTGTATAACCATACAATAGTCCCTTCAGTGAAAGCTTTGCTGTGTGTTTTTCTCACCCTATTCCCCCCCAGCAAATTCAACTTTTTAGATGGTAAAGGTATGATAGGAAAACCAACAAAAAAACACCCCAAAATACCTCCCCAGAAATCAGCAAATTCTTTTTTATTAAAATATCAGCTCCCCCAATTTCCTTACAAAAATTAAAGGGATATTTCCACAAAAACAATAGCTATGTTCCAAAAGATTAAATGACTAAATGTTAGAAGTTCACTACAGTTACAAACAAACTATGAATCCTAAAGTTCTCCAAAATTAATATTAAGTAGTTACTGCATCATTTAAATGCATTCCAAAAATAGAATCCATAAAAGCAATATAGAAAATCAATACAATACTTCTTCTTAAGGTAGTGCTTCTAAGCTAGGAGAGAAACAAGATTTAGAAAATCCTAGCAGCATTATTATCCTTTCAGGGACAGCTATTTGCACAGCAGAGAGCTTTACACTTGCTTACAAGGAGACCCACATAGGCTCCCTCTTTTTTCTGAATTTCTGGATGAGAGCAACACACATCTTTCCCCCACAGGTTTCCACTGAACCAGCCAGAGGTTTTCCCTGCCCTCCCCACCACGAATACCTGGCTATAATCACAAGAAAGCCCAGCAAAACTCAGTTAATGAAAGCAGTCTGGAAGGATGCCTTACCAGCCCTCCCTCCTGTACTGGCACGTGCATACATCAAGGAGCACCCAGGAGTCCCTGCCTCCCTGACTGTGGCCACTCAAGAGTCTGAGGAAATGTTTATCAGTGTCTCATGGCCTCTTGAATTTAGCAAGGTATTTTATCTTTATTTTATTAAAGAGATAACAGTCAATCTGCAAAGATAAGCATGACAGGAATGTTTAATAAAAAATACTGAGTTCCCAGCAACTGTAGCGCCTTAGGAAAAATTTCCCTCAAAGCTAAGTCACATCAAAAATTGCAACTGCCTGTAGGTGTTCTTTACCAAGATGTTAGGTGGCAACACTACAAGTAACAGGAGGAGGCTTAGAGTTCATGAATGCCATGCACTGGCTTAGAACAGACACTGAAAAATTATTTCCAAATAAAACCAAGAAAAGGAGTTCTTGATGAGTATAAACACCCAGAATAGCATCTAACTGGGAAACTGTTTAAGTAAAACATGCCAGTAATTTATTTGTTGCAAGAGAACTGGAAGCATTCTCCCCACTCCCATAACTCCAACAGACTCTTACTGTGCTCCTCAGTAATAAGTGCACAACAGCTTATTTGTTTCTTCCTCTTTAACTCCTTCTTTATAGATTTGCCCTGTGGTTCACTGTTGTGAATTACAGCTAAGTACCACCTGGTTTCTTGGGTTTTTTTCAATCCATATAGGGACCACTGTTTGGTTAAGTAGATGCAAATCTGCAAGCTTTCACTGGTTAATCATGACAGCTTTGCCAAATAGGCTACACAAACTGGAGATGACTACAGGTTGGCCCATCTCTCTCTGGGGGCTCCCACAGTGCTGCAGCACAAAGAGAATGGGAATGCCTTCTCCCACAGGAAATGCTCTTTAACCACTGTCCCAGAGACTGGCTCTGTACAGAGGAAGGAAGAACACTGCCTCCAAAATCAAGTACTACTTCCCTTCAAAAAGAAGGTATGTTTTCTCAGACATTTTCCATTAAAATACCAATCAGCTCAGACTGATCAACATCTTGCAGCATATAGAGGAACACATTTCAGGATGATGGCAGTTGGACTTCACAGACTGGAAAGGAAAAACCTAGGTGCAGCCAAAACCACATTATTTCATAAAGCAGATCTGCACTCTGGTATTAAAGAAGGCAATTTAAAGTGACCTATCAGCTAAAAAGGGAACACACTGAGCATTAATGTGCTTGAACAACAACAACAACATAAGAGTTGGGTTTCTTTTGAAACAAACAGATCCATTAGTGTGATTATGCTAATAAATATGTCAATTAGGTTTTAGGCAGAGTCTAATAGAGACTAATTTCTGCTCTCAGGAAAGGCACACTGTCCTACAGTAAAGAGCAAATTTTACAGCAGATGAACAATAAGTAGCCAAGCAACAGAATCATTTCACCATCACCTAAATGTATTTTCCTACTCCAGAAATGCAAGTGGTTTCAGAATCAAAGAGAAGAACAAGAGAAAGCATGATGTTATTTAGCAGCCCTCATACTCCAGCCCAGTAAACCACCTCTTGGTTGATCAGCCAAGCCTAACAGAAGTTCAGGGTCACAAGAGATGACACAGAATTCACCAAAGGTAATCAATACCCATGTGTATTTCTGATGCTGCTGCAGCTGTTTGAGAAGAGAAAAAGCTGGTCTGCAGCAGCAACAGAGGGGAGTTGGGAAGAGGAAAAACTACCAGTTCTGGCTGGTGGTAAAAGCTTAGGACAAACACTCCAGAAATGGTTTCAGGGGTCCTCCAGAGCTTTGCTCTGCTAAACTCAAGGACATCTAGGGAGGTTCTACAACAGCAGTATCTCTGTTCCCTGCTCCCCAGTCAGTTGTTCCTTATCAGAAATCATAGGAGAAGGCAAGATAAAGATAAGATATCTTTATCTTATATAAAGATAAGGCAAGATAAAGATAAGGCAAGCATAAACAACTGGTTTATACACAACAAGCAGGCTTGAGATGCAGGCAGTATCCCATATTAAGAAGAGAGATATAAGGAGAAAGATGAGACAGAGTGGAATTAGTATGAAAGTGAGCAGGTGCTGTTTGCATTAGAAAGCAGGAACATCAAAGAAACCCATGATATGTAGGAGCTCAGTGATGTTTTTTCTGTTTTTAACAAACTCTGTAGAGTTCATTAACATGGTTAAGAAGAATGCAATTAGGAAACACCTCCCTGGAATAATTCAGGAAAACCTGTCATCCAGTGGTAAAACATGCTGGAACTCAAACCCCTTGCCACAGAATCACAGCAAGCTGTTCTGAATACTCAGTTTCCCCAAGGTCACTGTAGTTCACAGTCACCAGACCACCATGACCAGTCATAATTCATAAAGATAATGAGGAGAAAACCATCCATACTAATAGAAATTCAATATACTTCATCTAACTCCACAGAGGCAAGTTGCAAAGAAGAGTTCAGTATGCCTCTCACAGATTTCAAGCATTTATCCCTTTCAACAGTACAATCATCTCAAGTATACTACTAAGCAGAATTCTTATGTATGTTCTGCCACTGAGCTAAAATGCTGACTACATTAGAGATCTAACAAATGTTGTAGCTTATCATCCTTACTATCTCTGCTTCACCAAACAAAAAAGAAATCTAAAATTAAATTTAAAAAGAAAAATCAGAAATCATTCACATCTTAGTAATGGGCTGGAAAAGAAGCACGTTTAGTTTTGAATGAGCTACATTGAAACATTAAATACCTCAGCTGTTTCAGGAACTCAACATCAGAGCTGCTGTTAATGAGCTTGATGAACTCCTCATAAGAAGGAGCATATGTGTAATCTTTCTTCTGATGCTCACTCATCTGTTCTCTGTACTCCAGCTGGCTGAGTAGCATTCGGTTAATGTAATCTGGATCACTCAGCAGTTCCACCACTGGTTTCAGCACTGGAGAGGAAAAATATTTTAAAACAAAATTCTTATGTTGAAGAATAACTGCTGTCTTGCAAATGAAAACTGCAGACAAAGGCAAAAATAAATATCCAAGTTTATAAACATCAAAAAATCCAAAACCAGTCTTCTGGACCACACAGTACATTTGAGACTGCATATAACTTCTTGATAAAACTGGTTATTCTGTTACAGAAATTGATGTACATTGACAAAGCTGAACTCTATTTGGAAAATTCCAAGTGTTTTCTTTCTTTATGCTGTGAGCTCTGAAGGCTATGACATTCTAGCCAGTATAAATGAAAGTAAACTGAATTGTGTAATATACTTGGGACTTCATAATTTCTGAATTTGACAGTGACATAAAAAAATGCATACTGTATTTATAAAGTGTAGCTGGTAAAAGCAAAATAGAAATCCCTCAATTTAAAAAAACACACTGGATAAATCAAAGTGTAAAAATAATGAATTAATTATGATATAAAGATTCAGCTATAGGATCCACAGATTTAAGGATGTGTTTATTCATCTGAATGAAATATAAAAGGCCAGAGTTATTCATATAATCACTATAAATAATGCCAAGGAAAGCTGCAAAAGTATTCCTCTATGAAAAAACAGAGAATGAGAAAGGACAAACTGTGTTTTATTCTGAAATGTGATAAACAGCCTGGCATCAAACCATGAGAGTTAATTTTGTGAATATAGTGTCTTACTGGCTATCACAGAAATTAAATTCCAGAATGTAAAAGCAGAGCATCAAGACTTATACAAAATAAGCTTTGTAATTGCTAATATTGTAAATGGTTAATCATCTCTTATCTTTGATCTACCTTTTGTTGCAAGTATTTCTGCAAGGACTATGCGCAAGCTGACAGACTGGACATCCTTTGAGGGTAGGAGACAATACACCAGAACTTGAGAACATTTTTGCAGAAATCTTACTTCTTCATCAGAGCTCCTCAAGCATGAGTGCAGCAAAAAAGGTCTCGGTGGATCTTCCTGCCTAGGGGGAGAAAAAGAAAAAAGAGAATTTAAACACCACTTGTATCTATGACCCTCAGTCAGACATTTATCCTCTAATTGATAAAATGCTGCAGCATGAGCACTGGGTGGGTGCTGTGCTGAACATGCACAGCAACATGCTGCTGGGTGAGTAAGCCCATGATGCACACTGTGCTGTTTGCAGACTCCTCACAAACAAGTTTTTGGATGACAGCTCTGAAAGAAACAAGGAGCAAGTCTCCTTCACCTTGATTCTGTGCCCAATACTGTCTAGTTTATCTCCTTGAAGATGCCAATGGCTTTCTGGACCTTTCAGATCGTGTTTGACAGAACTCTATAGTGCAGGTCACAGCTGTACCTTTCTTTATTCAAAAACAATTGCAAAAGCAGAGGCAAAGCACCCTGGCAGTTCTTTTATGGCCACATGCCTGATGTGCTCCAATCTATTTTAACAACAAGGTGACTGAGCCAGTGGTTGCAGACAGACACAGTGTCACCTGAGAGGCACCACAGTAATTTACAAAGGCAGCCAAGACTGGCCATCAGTAGAAGGCTCTAAGGTGCTACAAAGACTTGTATCTCTCATGTCTCATACCTCCTCCTCCTACTTTCCATAACATCTGCTTTCTTCCCAGAGCTGAAGGCTGCCATTCTGGTTAGGTTAGGTTGCTGTCCTTGTCAACTCAGTGTTACTCACAGAGCTACTCTAAGCCCATTGCCTTTGTTTGTGGAAAAAGTGACCAGGAACTGTATACAGTCAAACCAAATGTTTTTAGTTAGACACCACTATACACCCAGTAGTGACAGGCAGTATGGTGAAATAACTAATTTTTGCTAGTCAGTTCAGGAGGATGAAAATATGTTGGAATAGTAGCAATAACTCTAATTTTGTTCTTGTAACACAATAATTTGTCTTAAGGAGACTAAAAATAGCTTTACAATTAATTTTCAAAAAAACAAATGTAAAGGTGTCATTCGGGTTTGATTTGACTAACGCCCTTGACTCAATCATAAATCAAATGTTTTGTTAGCAAATACAGATCATGAAAGGTGTTTCAATTGTTATAGGTAAGACAAACTTCAAAACAGGTCCCTTGGAACATCTTGGATATAAATACTCTTTTCTGAGGAGCAGTGCTTTATGAAAAAGACATGTAATTTTCATTATCAACCAGTCTACGTGGTGCAGCTGCCTGAGCTCAGAAAGCTGTTTATCTTGTTCTGGTAGAATCTTTTCTCAGTGGCAGCTGAATACATAGCTATTTTCCTCAGTGCATTTCCTCTCCACTTGCCTACTCCAGACATCCTGAAGCCTCCTCTACACCACATCAAACATTCCCTGTCATGTTCTCCCTTAAAGGCATTCATTATTTATCCAAACCCAGGCATGTCCTAGGCAGATTACTGACAGAAAGTCTGGGTCATTTACCTACAGCCACCTCTTATTGTGGAACTAAAGCCTTCCAGACAGGTTGGTGCACCCAAAGTCAGCCACTTAGAGACACAGCCAGAAGCATATGCAAAATGCTGGCAAACAGGATGACTCACAGTGAACATAGAATAATTAATGTTGAAAAAGCCCTTTTAGATCATCAAGTCCACCACTAAACCATGTCCTTAAGTGTCACATCTACCTGGATTTTCAACACTTTTCAGGACAGTAATTTCACCACTTCCCTGGAGAGCCTGTTCCTTGACCATCCTTTCAGGGAAGAAATTTCTCCTAATAATGTAAACCTCCCTTGGCACAGCTTGAGGCCATTTCTTCTTATCCTATTGCTTGTTACCCAGGAAAGGACACAGACCCCCATCTGGCTACAATCTACTTTCAGGCAGTTGTAGAGAGCCATAAGGTTTCCCCTGAGCCTCCTCTTCACCAGACTAAACACCCCTCAGCTTCCTCAGCCACTCCTCAGAAGGTTTGTCCTCCAAACCCTTCCCCAGCTTTGTTGCCCCCTCCTCTGGACATGCTCCAGCACTTCCATGCCTTTCTTGCAGTGAAGGGCCCAAAACTAAACCCAGGATTTAAGATACAGCCTCACCAGGGCCAAGTACAGGAATGATCACTAGAAATGATTCCTGTGTACTCCATGATACAGAGTCAGAACTAAAAGCAAGCAGTGACTGCTTTTTGGCCTGTGAACAAACCCCACCTCTTTTGGGCACTTTATTTCTGGGACATCTTGCATAGATGTTCTTGATTAGAACAAGATATGCTTTCATAGCATGTGCAAAGCATAAAACAGAGCCATAGGGCACAAAAAATTTCACAGAACTGAGATTAGCCTTCTTTGTCTTCACTATCCATCCACAAGTCTCCTGAGGAATGCCAGTCTGTTTGGGAGTGCAAACACACTGGAGCATTAACCATACCTATAGTATCACCCATGCAAGAGAAGTCTGTCTCCCTGCTGTAAAAATTTATTCCTAGTCAAGAGCCAACACATACAGCTTTGCTGAGCTGGACCTATGCCAGGACTTTTCTGACACACAGTCAGGAGAACACAAATGGAAAATGGAACAGAATAAACAAGCACATAGGCAAATATTTGGTCCTTACCCTTCTAATTTGTCTAATGTGTTCCTGCCTACAGGAATGCAAGGGGGGAGCAGAGTTGCCTACTCCCAGTTTACAGGTTGTTCAAGAAAATCCTCTTTTCCTGGAGTTATCTCCATTACCTAAGAAGATACAACTCTCTAGAACAGGTTTTCCTAGCAAAACTATATCTACACGTGATCTACAAAGCAAAAGGAAAGATATTTACAGAAATAATAGAGAAAAAGTCTTCAAGAAATTCAACTCTAAACAAGCCTTGCCTGTTGCCAATTCTGTCAACAAATCCTGCAGTATTCATCTGGGCAAGAGAAATAAAAGCAAGACTGAAAGCAGGAGAAGAAGCTTGGGGGGAAGCTTAACAGCTACAGAATAAATCAATATGACAGTGATAAAACAGACAAGACTGAACATACTGGTTTATATCCTCCTTTGCATGTATACAGGAAGCATTACAGTTCTATCTGTCTCAATATTACCACTGATGAAGTTGCAAGGAAATACCGTGTGTCAACAAAAGGTCTGGCCAGTAAACAGCAGCCCTTTTAACCCAGGCTTCCCTTTCACTGATACACATTAAAAAAGAGAGCAGTGAGCAATCACAGAAGCATTAACACCACTTCTCAGCTACCAAACCATGTCTGTTCACTGCCTTGGAGCAAGAGTTAAGATGTCCTGATCAGGCATATTTTTAAGGCTTGATATAAAACCTAGATCTTCAATTCTGTGAGAATGTGGCACTGCTCATTTTGCAGAGATCAAGAGGAAAAGCAGAAATTTAAATGCAATCTACATACATGTACACAAAGCAGAGTGCTGCTACATCTCTCCAGTGTCAATAAAGATATTAAGCACTATTAAATAATCTAAATAGTAACATAGAATTATTTCTTTTCCTATCTAATTCTGAACATGTATTATTAGCACTGTGTGGTTGGATTTTCTGAACAAACCATCCCTTAGTAATCACAGAAAACTGAACTAAAACTGTGTGCAGATATTTTTAGACAGAGCTTTAAAAGCCCAGTCAATTAGCCATAAATTCTGAGCACAACTGTGTGCAGTGAACTAATATAAATGTGGCATTCTAAGCAAATAGTTCCAAAACAGGCATGATACAAGCCCTGTAAACCAGGCTCAATTAATCTCCTTTAGATAATATTTGAATAATGGCAAGTGGCAACTTAATTGTTCAAGAGGACACAAATAAATTAAGACTGAAGTAATAGTGACAACAGTCATCTGTCAAGATGCAGGTGACTTCAGTGATTTAAAACAGAGGACAGAACAGTATTCTTATAGATCAGACCCATCTTCTCTCCCTCATGAGCTACAAAGCCAGCCTCAACCTTGCCCAAATTCCTTTTCCATAATTTTCTGAAAAGCCTTCTCTGAATTTTTAACACTACCCAATACTTTTATATAGTGTCAGAAAGCAAAGGGATTTCCTTCAGTTGCCCCTCAAAGCACTGGAAGATTAAGCAGCAGAGTACAAATATAGATCCATAGACAGGATGTGCCAGAGTGAATTCCTTTGTAGCAGGTCTGTTCCAAGCAGTACTTTTCTTTGGGAACAAACTGACACCTACTGAAACTATCCCCTGCTCAGACTGCTTTTACTGCCTGTGTATCCCACTGAGTGTCATCCATGCTCAGACTTTACCCCTTACTGCTGTGAGCCTAGAGCTCATCCAGCACTTTACAAAGGAAAGCAGAAGACCAGATTTGCTGCAGTATTCTTGAAGAGAAGCAGTTAAAACATTATCAGGGTTAAAGAAGTATCATCATTTACTTCCCATACTATAAGAAAGCAACTCTGAGCCAATATCAACACCTTTTTAACAACAATACCTCATTTCTCAGGAATGCAGGACCTATGGCCATTTCATAAGACCAGACTATCCCCTGAGCTTCCAGGTTTCCCAATACAGGAACCTCATGGAAATATTTTTTTCCCTGAGGATCTACTCTAGATATCCATATTTTTGACAAGGACCATCTGGTAACTGTTTGTATTATAAAGACTCAGGAGTATTAAGACTTGGTATTTGTGGTTGGATGTATGCACCCGACACAAAGCATCTTTGACAAACATAAAAGTCTGTTTGCTTTGAAATTAGAGAGTAAGCAAATTTACACACAGACACCTTCCCCCTTAAAAAAAGCCAAGCCAAAAAAACCCAAAAAACCCATGCCCCCAAAAAACCAGCCAACCAACAAAAAACAAACAAACAAGACAAACAACAAAACCAAGGGGTCTGTAAAAAATTAGCAATTCCTCTACAGGAAATTACTTAAGGGATAGATAGATAGATAGATAGATAGATAGATAGATAGATAGATAGATAGATAGATAGATAGATAGAGTTTCTTTCAGCCTTGATATTTCTTTATTTAGTCTTTCAGAGCTCTGTTTAAGTCTCAATCAGTACAATTGTGAGCTAAAGTGCACGTGCAACCCTAAATAAGTGGCATCAGTATATTAAACATTCACCATGCATTTTCATTAAACCCACTCTGAGAACTACCAGAAGCACAAGCAGGCTGCATCTCTTCCCCTATATCACCCTCAGAGCTGTAAGTTCCTTGACAATGCAGCAAAGTAAAAACTGCTTGATGTATTTGAGTTTTCTAAGACATAAAAGAAGCAAAAATTTAGACTTTTACAAGCCAGTATAACAAATATACTAGAAAAAAGCATCTACTTAAAACAAAAACCCAAACAAACCAATGAAAAAACAAATCACAAGCCCCAGAAAGCACAACAAAAAAGAGAAACAGTGGACAAATCCAAACCCAAAATTTCCACAGCTGTTTTATCAAGATAAATCAGCAAGTTTTATAAATCATTTCAACTAATGTTTATGGTGCATAAAACCTGTCATTTATACATGCCACAGTTACCTCTTTCAGGAAGAAGCATTTGACATATCATTTTAGTAACAGAGGCAAATAACTTATGAATGGCTTACAAACTGTGGTATGACCACATCAGCACCAGGATGTCCTAATGCTTATTATGGTGTCAAGGTTATACTCAGTCATTAACAGGAAACCCAAACCTCCCACATTGAAGCTTAAAAACAAATGGTGAGCTTCAGACCTGGTGCTACCCATGGCTTGAATTTAATAACATGCTCAGGCCTTGGTTTTTCATGACTAATTTGCTCTCAGCATTTTCATATATAGCTGTTTCCATTGCAACAAATCTCTACAGCTTCATACTAATCCCCTTGAGACACCTTTCCAGAGGCTGACTGTGATAACCAGCTCTTAGTATTTCTGGTTTCTAGCAAATGGAATTGTAAAAGAAAAACAAGACCTGTGGGAGGTGTTCAGTTGCTATCCAGAAAACTTGGATGCATCTATAGAATTAACCAAGTTCAATCTCAAGTGTTAAAATTCCCTTTGAATCAGTTTCTTTTGATAAGTTTGTGATGGCATCACCTTTTATTTTTATTATCTTATCACAATACACACTGTAATCACAAAAAAATTGAAGTTATATACACTATACATGCCAAGGTATTCACCTGGGCCAAGAAAATGAAGAGTTGTTTTCTCTCCTTAGCCTATCTGTAACACACAGAAAACAAAAGGAACTTTATCAAAACATATATGATACAAACTGTAATCCCCAAACACCTTACCAATCAGATACTGATCACTCAAGCAGCCATTTCCCCCCCTCACACTTTCCAAGAGCATTGAGCCCTTAACTATAGGCTGTGAATCAGCACTGGTAGATGCCTGCAGACAGACCCCAAGCATTCATTTTGCCAAGTCATAATTTATGCTGCAAATCTGGCCACAAACACACATAAAAACACTTTAGCATATCCAACAGACACTGTGTAGCACACAACTGGCCAGAAGCAGCCTGCAATACCACATATTCATGTTTGCAGAAACCAATTCTTCCTCTGTCTCTGGGGTCAAAGGTGCCCCAGCTGTAGGTTAAAGACAGAGAATACTCAAAAGCAAAAGACAGAACACTTAAAAGCAAAAGACAGAATACTCAAAAGCAAGAGATATAGAGAAAAAAAGTAAAATTAGAAAATTAAAATAATAATAATAATAAAAATAAAACCAATGTCAGTTGACCTCTTTTTGCTGGAGTTTGTTCAAAAAGCACTGCTTGTAAGGGGGTTCAAGGCACAAGGATTAACTATCTTCCAAAGCCACATGCCTACTCTGCTGAGGTTATTTTTCTGGGGTTATTTTCTTCCCAATGGCTGGTATGGGGCAATATTTTGGATTTGTGCTGAACACAGGTTGATAATATAAGATGGTTTTGTTGTTGCTGAGCAGCGCTTGGACAGAACCAAGGCCCTTTTCTGCTTCTTGAATGCCCCCCACTGCTGGGGGTGCACAAGGAATTGGAAAGAGACAGCCAGGACAGGTGACCCCAGCTGACCAAAGGGATATTCCAGGCTACGTGGCATCATGCTCAGTATGTAAAGCTGGGAGAAAAAGGAGTTAGGGGGGGAATGTTGGGAGTGATGGTGCTGTCCTCCCAAGTCGCTGTTACACATGGATGGTGTTTGTCTTCCCAAGTCACTGTTAGGTGTGATGGGGCCCTGCTCTCCTGGAAATGGCTGAACACCTGCCTGCCCATGGGAAGTGGTGAATGATTTACTTGTTTTGCTCTGTGTGCAGCTTTTCCTGATCTCTCTGAGCATGCTGGTGGGGCAGTGAGTGAGTGGTTTGTGTGGGGCTATTGGTGGCTGAGGTTAAGCCATGATACCTACTTATCTACTGCAGGTAAATCTTATTTTGCCTATGCTGCACCCAGCAAAAAATAGGGTTTTATTTATCAAATGTTAATCGTCCTGTAAATATTCAGAGCAGTTATTTTTAGCCCAAAGAAAGGGCAAGGGAACTCCCTCTTCCTTTCATGTGGACAGCTTCATAGAAAGACACTATTTGTCTGCATCTTGCTTAAGTCCTTGAGGTACTGACTGAGCATTTCATCCAGAAGAATAGCTGCTTCTAGCTTTCAACAAACATATCATGCTACCAGAGGGAAACTACATTCCTGGGATCAGATAATTCCAGCCACATACCAACATGACCATTTCCATCATTATACACCACTTTACTCAGCTCACAGTCCATCCTTGAGCACATAAAATGGTATTGCCAATATTCAGCTTGCTTATATTCTAGTTAAAGTAACAAAGGAAAGATTCTTGAACAAGATATGGAGGAATGAAGGAATAAAAGGTGCTATGAAACATGAATGGCCGAATACTAACCTCTTTACCCTTGCAGGATGCACTTGGCTAATCCTGTTATAAATACGCTCCTGATCCTGCACATATGGGAAAAGAGCAGTGGCTTCTAAAAATAAATCCAGGTCTGACTTTTCCTCCATATCTCAAAATCATAAACTAGCTATTGCTATTTCCTGGACTCAGGAAATTATCATATTCCATTTCTATACACCAAACTAATACTAGAAATTAAATGGTTTCCTATCTAAATTATTCAAAATGACACAAATTTTCAAGAGTGTCCCTTGAAACCCCAACTGAACCTCAAAGTACATCCCAGTGACACATATAAGATGAAATGTCACTGCAGACAGTTCTGCCCATGGCTAGAAGTGACTCTGCCCTTATTTCACTCAGCAGATGTGCATGGCATGCACAGGAAAGACAGCTGCTGTTAAAGAAAGCCAGGGATTGGAATAAAGAAATGTGAAACAGACCTAACACTACAAGGTTCCTTTTTCCCCAATGCCCTGTCTCCAACCAGCCACCATGAAAGTGGCCTCTCCTCTTACCAAAGAATCACAGAATGGTTTGGGTTGGAAGAGGCTTAAAGATCATCCAGTTCCAAGCCCATGCCATGGGCAGGGACACCTTCCACTAGAGCAGGTTGCTCAAAGTCCCATCCAATCTGGCCCTGACCCATGCTTTGAAGAGAGACAAGGTCTCCCAGCACTTTTCTTCATTTCTGGCCTCTGCTGGCTATTTACCTCGAGCTGTTTATTATTAAGTGGATTTTTTAGATGATTAAGATAAGCCAGAGGGAAAGCGGGAGCAAAAGAAATGACTGTAGCACCCTTCCTGATTCTGAAGTGTCTCAGCCTGTTTTCATCCCCTCAGACATCCTGATTAATCACAGATTGAAGTTATTCAGTGAAAGCAGAAAAGTAAAGCAATTTGTGTGTCCAACATGCACCTGGTCACAAATCACACGAACTTCACTCTGAAAAAACAAGACATCTGTCCTCCTGTGCGTGGATGATTCCTTTCTGCTGTGTTGGTGGATTATCTGTTATATAGGAAAGCTAAGACAAAGTGGCTCAGGTGGGCCCCCCTTCCAGAGACAGTATTAGAGGTATTTAAAACTTCATAAGCTGCCACACAATAGACAAAATGCCCTTTGCCATCATGCTGCAGTATAAACTCAGTGGCAGAAATGATGGAGCACCCCAAGAAGTATCACCACAGGAAAGATACCTCTCTCTAATTACAGCCTCTGTTCCACTATATTTATCATCCAAAACTAACTAGATTAATTATGAGATACAGCGGGAAATGTGAATGCCAATTTACATTTATTACTGTCTTTAAAACACTAACAGAAAGCAAAGCAGATCAAGAAGATCTACGTTCACTACCTCAGGAAGACAAATTTTTTGTGTTTGAATTCAACCCAGTAGACAGCTGAACACCACACAGATTTTCACTCACTCCCTCACCCTCCCCACAGTGGGATGAGATAATAAGAAAAAAAGGTAAAATTCCTGACTTTGGGGTGACCTAATTGCAGCCTTCAGGTACCTGAAGGGAGCTGAAAAGAAAGGTGATGAGAGACCATTTACAAGAGCCTGTAGTGACACAACAAGGGGCAATGGCTTCAAACTGAAAGAGAGTAGGTTTAGATTACATATCAGGAAGAAATTCTTCCCAGTGAGGGTGGTGAGGCACTGGAACAGGTTTCCCAGACAAGCTGTGGATGCCCCATCCCTGGAACTGTTCAAGGCCAGGCTGGATGGGGCATTGAGCAATCTGCTCTAATGGAAGGTGTGTCCCTTCCCACAGCAGGGGTTTGGAACTAGATGACCTTTAAGGTCTCTTCCAACCAAAGCCATTCTATGACTTGAGACAAAGAGTTAAATAGAATAGAATAGAAAAGGCAGGGAAATTAATAACAGAATTAGAATATGTGAAACAAGTGATGCACAATGCAAATGCTCAACACCTGCTGGCTGATGCTCCCAAGCAGCATCTCCCAGACAGCTTTTCACCTAATTTATATACTGAACATGACACCATATGGTATGGAATATCCCTTTGGCCAGCTGAGGTCTGCTGTCCTGGCTATGTCACCACCCAGCTTCTTGTGTTGCCCACCCCCTCAGCCTCCTCACTGGCAGGGCAGTGTGAGAAGCTTAAATCCTTGACTTAGCATAACACTGCTTAGGAACACCAGTGTTATCAACATTATTCTCAACCTAAATCCATAATACAGCACCAAATCAGCTACTAGGATGAAAATTAACTCTATCCCAGTTGAAAACCAGGACAACAATGTAGAAAATTGAAGGCTTCCAAGCTAGAAGTGACATACTTTTTAGTTCTCAGTCGATAGCTTAAAATGTCAGCAGGTTCTAGCACAGTGAACCCCAGAGCAGTAGGCGATTTGGACAAAACTCAAATTCCAGTTAAAACTAGAAATTCTCTTAAATAGAAAACACTATCAGAATATTTGCTGTGCTTTCAGGTTTATAACCTGTGATGCTCACATCACTCAGCAGCACAAACTCCATCTGTAGTGTAGGAGCACAATGTCATCTTTCTGCTGACTCTGCAATAGCCTGTACATAGCACATTTAAGCTCTCTCTCCATCTGCTAAGAAATGGTGAGCCCTGTGCAATTTCCATACAGCTCCCTGGACTTTTTGAGCAAGTTTGGATGAGCAGCATGAGGATATTCTAGTGTTTTACAACTTGCATCATGCAGCCATCATGTTGCTGATCTGTCAGGCACATTAAAACCAGACCTTTCTCCTTGCAAATTCACAGCCTTGCAGTCTGCAAAAAACAGTCACTGAGTTCCAGTTCCAGCCTCTATAAATCATTCAGTCAGAGTTGTTGGGTTGGTTTGTTTGGATTTTTTCTAATCTGCTATTACACTCATCTTGATAGGAGTTTTTTCATTCCCATATTAGTGCAGCCTGTCTTATCCAGAGTTAAGGTGCATTTACTACTTCCAAGTGAAAAAGTTAACCAGAAAATGACCAAAAGAATTGATCTTAGTTCTACATAGTGGAAACAACAATCTAACCAGATGAAGTGATCATAATTCTCAGCAGAAAAGAAACCTCATCAACAATCAGAGTTAATAACACTTAATAATTCTGCAATTTTAGATTCTATATCCCCAGCTTCAAACAGAAAAACATTCAGATGTTTTAAAAAGAATGAAACCAAACAACAACAAAAAAATCAACTTCATCATTCTTTAACAGTTCAAATCAAATTCTTCCCCAAAGCAAGCATTTTATTCTGATAAAGGACAAGTGCAAGCATGATACTTAAAAATAAGGAGTACACTTAGGAGCTTTATCTGGCCAAGAGATTTCTACCTCATCGCAGAGCTAAAATGAAGTAGTACCTACAATCCACTGCAAGATCTACTGCAAAGTATATACACCTTAATTTCTTGTTTCCTTGAATGTAACCACCCTTTAGTGTCTTTTATTTTTCTATGTATTAGTTTACATAAAAATTAGCTAGGATCTCCCACAAATACCTTAACCATGTCTTCTAATACACAAGAGAAAGAAGTGTCAATGGTAACAGATTGATCACTGACAGAACAGAATTGTTCTTTTTTGTCTGAAGGGGTTTCAAAAATACAAAGATCTAACTGTAGGTAAAAACAAGTTCACAGAATAAAATGTAATTTGGTCATTCAGTCTAAATCTGAATGACCAAAGCATATTACAGTTAGAATAATTAAAATGCAAATAAGTGCAGATACAAGACCAAATTCCATGCACAATTAAACAAACTGGGCATTCAGATGTGGGAACTGCATAGGGTAAGGGATCCCATTTGCAATTACAATTTGGGTGGAACTTCAGTGTTTAGGGGAAAGCTGGCTCTTTCAAGTGGACAAAGAGATCCTTGCCAAAGAGGAAATTCATGAAATTAAAAAGATAACTTAAACAGAGAAAGAAAATACAGCCAACAATTTTTCCACTAGAAAAATCTTGTTACTGCAGGACAGGCCACCTACAGAAATCACAAGGCTTTGCCTCTCAGGGCTAGAAGAAATGGAAAACTGAATGGAATTACTCCTGGTGCTATTCTGGGAAAGGTGCAAATAACTATCTTCTTGTCTGTTGACTGCACTGACCCTTCTTTCCCTTGGATGTTCACAGTACTCTGCAGGAACTGCTCACACAGCCCACCTCCTACTGTGAGCAAAGGATTCATGGATTAAACTGAAAAGAGTAGTGAATCCAAACTCTTAGGAAAAGGAGTTCAAGTGTTTCCCTACAGACATCCTGAAGCCTACTTGATCTCTAAAACTTGGTAATAAGCTTGAACTATTTTATAAGTTTCCTACAAAAGCATTATACACAGTCTTCATCACTTTGATTTAGCACATCTATAAGTGAAGGGAGAAGCAGAAAATCCCAGTGAAATGCAGTGTTGTTTTTACCTGGCATTGGCTCCTTTAAGGTCACAGAAGTGAGAGAGCAAAGCTTTCACTACATCGTTGCAGACAACTTTAACTACATCAATGTGACTCAGCCTCTGTCGCAGCTGCTTGGCAATCTCCCAAAAGTCTTCAGAGAGCAGCTGGTACAGCTGCCCCTCATCTCTGCTGAGTTGCCCATACCAGGACAGGATGTAATCTCTATAGCTGTAGTCAAACACTGAAAGGAGAAACAAAACAATAAATAGCAAAAAACTGCAAAAGGACAAGGCACACCAACATAGGGAAAATGTAATCCTCCACCCTCTTCAAAAACTGTATGGGTAGTCACATCTACTTCTTGCCAAAGACAGCCAGCTTGGCGAGGTTACAGCAATCTGCACCTAACAGGTTACTGCAGGTCACTTTGCAAAGCAAAGCCTTTAAGTGGATTTGCTCAGACAATCAGGTTACCAGCTACACACAAACCTCAGGCTAACACCTGTCTCTCAGCAGTCACTTCAGTTATATGAACTATCATATAATCTGACTGTCTAAAAGGCTGCAGACTGAAGCCAGCTCTCTTTACCTAGGAACTGAACAAGCTCCATTCCAAAGTCATGGCTAAAAAGGGGAGGCGGTAAGATTTTTGGATTTCCAAAGATATATACAACACAGAACACCACCACAGAAAGTACATTATAGAATCACAAGAACTAAGAGAGAACAAGTGGATTAGTGAGACCACATGAACTTCAAAAATGACAAAGCATTCCAAACCACCCAGACAAGCAATAACCCATATTGCTGTAATTGCAAATCCCATGGCAACACTGTTCTTCTACCATTCTGACTTTGCTTTTTGACATTTTTTTGTGTGTCACCAGTTTTACTGATCTTTCACTCCAGCAAATGTCCCTGGAGATCTAAGAGGGAGCAGAAGGTGTTCAGGGAGAACACATGAACTATTTAGCAGTTGCAACAAAATGGGGGAAAAGCTGGGGCTGTAAGAGTTAATTTGCATCTACCAGAGGGATAACAAAAAGGGGGAAATAAAGTCATGTGCCTCGTAATTTGAGTATTTTCTTTACTAAACAAGCTGGTTTCATATCAAAAGTTCATCTCATTTGTCAGTGTAAACCCATGGTGCAAAGTAGTAAGACTCCACCATTTCTTACTTTCCAGTTTGCTAGAAGCTGTATGTTTGGTAAATTATGTAAATGATGACAATCTCCCTGGCACTGGCAACAGTGAACTAATAGCATATTAATAGGACAACAACTTAAATATTTTCACCTGCCTTTTCAGGCAAAACTAGCAAACGTCAACCAACATAATCTTGATAAAAACACTCCAAAGAAACTGCTAAAACTGATAAAAGTTTCTAGTCAAATGCTTCACAAACTAGCTTGCTCACATTTATAAAGGAGTCACTTCAATGAGTATGCTGAAATTTATAGTTAAAAGCCTTTTGCTAAGTCATTTCAATACTTTTTAATTAATAATTCAGAAAAAGTTATGTAAACAAATACATAACAGGTTTGAAGATTTTGTTTTTTCCTAATCCAGGAAAGAAAAAAGTATGCAGAGGCATCTAGCAGGATAGGAACTTCCAAAATACTTTTCTAAAATACATTAAATATTTCACTGAAAACTCTCATCCACAAATACCAGAGAGTGAAAAACCAGTTATAAAAAGTAGTGGTCTTCTGATAAGCAAGCAGAGAAATAATCTAGCAAGACACCACAGAAGAGAGGGAATAGCATTTTAAAATCTAAAGTTTTATTACTTATCTCAAGTCTTCCAACAATAAACATTTTAAGAATCTATTTTTCCACAGCTGTCTCCACGTCCTTCTGCAGCCATCTTTTTCTTACAGCTTACTCTCCTCTGTTGCAAGGTCTGAAATGCTGTGGAAAGCTGATCACAGCACAGAGTCTCACTTTTCATCTAATCCATAAGAGACCAATAATTTCTCAAGTGCACTTGCCTCTGCATTGTGGTATATTTTAATCAGCATCACTGGCAGGTAGTGACTTTCCAGATTTTCCTACAGACACCCTCTCTATCCTTTGCAAGGGTGGCAAAGTAGCTATTTCTTTAGCATCTTTTGCCCAAGACGACAAATCGTGGTATGGAGTGGTGGCTCCTACAGAAGTCTGTTCAACAGAACTCCACAAAGCAAGAGCACAAGAGCAGAACTTGCATCCTGATCCCTTAAGGATATATTTTCTTTCAGAGAAAATCTATTCCTAATGACTGTTAATTCATAACTATTTTTAAGCAACTCCATTCCAAAATGAGCTCAGTTTCCAGCACACTACATAATACATTCTTTTTGATTCCTTTTAGCCACTCATTCAATTCTTTCACATTGAATTCTGTCACATTCAATGTGAATGAACCACAAAATCTACTGGCAATACCAAGCTAGAGGCAAAAGATCAATCATCATCAAAAATCAACCATGCAGTTATGAAATATTTCATTTCTGTTTAACTTTGCCAGTCACACACTTTCAACACCTTAAGAGGATTACATTGCTTTAAACCCTATTTTCCTGCATCTGTGGTTTACAACTCTTATTTTACTTATGTCTTCTGTAGTTTCCTTGTCACTTCTGAACCTTGTTGCCCTTTCTGCATCACAACAATGCTGTTCTCTATAAAATTCAGGGTTCTTTAGAGGCCAGGATGTATGTCCAAGTGAGCAGTGAGACAGCTTTTAGACAAATAAAATTTCAAAAGGACACCAGCCACAGACACTAACAGCAGCCAGTTTAAGACAGGGTAAGACACTGCCTTGTGTCATCCTGGCCATGGTTTGCAGCTGCTGCTTCAGTTTCATGCCCATTGATGCAGCTGGTGCCTTTTCAGCACTCTAAAGAAATACAGAAACAAATGTAACAATTTTAGAGAGCAGCTTGCTCCCTTCAGAGGAGAAATCAGCACGTGCATCTATTCTCATTATTTTTAAACTACATGTTCTCTAACACATCCAAAATAATAGTCAGAAGACAAGGAAGGAATAAAAAAGAAGCAGAACACATTCAGGACAGAACCTTACTAACACTAAGTCATCCACTACAAACATAAAACAAATTTCTTCTGATGAAATCAAACGCAGTGACCACAATGAGTCTGGTGCAAAACCAGAACCTTCCACTGGGTTTTCTAAATTAGTTCAGAAGATCCAAGCCCCAAGTTATTACAATTAAATGCCATTCCCATGTGAAACTGAAGTTGAGCCTGTTCAACTACTCTCTTTAAATACTGTAAACTAGAAGAGTGTTGGGAGTAGAGAGCCAGAAGCTTGTGTGAGATTTAGTGAGGACACCCCTCTAGACCCCTCCTTCATTCCTACTCCTACACATGTCCTACAGTAACTGCTATCCCTTTTTCCACATTCATTCATTCATTCAGAGGTTCAGTGGCACCACCAGGGCCTGCAGGGCAGACTGGCTTCAAATCTGCCACTTGCAGAGCTTCACACTAGACAGTTTTTATATTACTATGATTCATTATCCAACTTTATTAAAAACAACAAAAATCTGAATAACAAGGATTAAATGCCTACTCTTTTTCTCAAAGTAATATTAAAAAGCAGTATAAATATCCTATGCAAATGCAGACACAAGTTTCAACAAGTAACTTTCCTGAAAACCCTGGAGAAGCCACAACCACTACATTAATTTATAGTCAGATCCAAAACTTTCCTGTGACTGTATGAGAAAATGAAGAAAAGGTATAGCTACAATAGTGCCTTGAGTTATTCTAGAGCAACAAGCATTGCAACCTGTAAAAGAGAAATACAAGGGTAATGTGAATTGTGTTAGGATCCTGCAAGAGGAAAGCACCATCAAAAAGCCAAGAACCATTACCAGAATTCTGTGCTACTACAACACTAGATCTAACAAGCATGGTTATAATAAGCTATACTTTTAGAAAAATACTTTCAATAAAAAATTAATAGAAAAAGATGACAGACTATACCACAGCTAAGTACTTGTTAAAGTACTGATCTAGAGAAGTAAATGCTAAATGCTTATTTACTTCTTACAGCCACTATTTTGCCCCTTGCCAAAAGCCAATTCAGACAAAAAAAAACCCCAAACAACAAAAAACAATGACAACAAAAAACTGAAAGAAAATTTTAAACCCCTACATTAAAGGTAGGTTTATAATTACTAATAAAATTACTAATAAATACTCTGAATATTCAGTTTTATAATTTTCAAGACATTAACATTTAAATTGAAAGACATGAAGGCCATTATTCACTTACTGTATTTTTGATTTCATTATGTTTTAGCTATACAAGTTAAGAGGATGAGGTTTTGTGCTTAATATTAGTTTTACTGAAGTTTCTCATGGCCACTAAACCTTTACTTGTAAAAGGCTGACAAAATGATGTCTAAATGCCAACATTTCAGTAACTATGAACTAGCAATAGTAGTTTAAAGATTTCAGTGCCTTTCTAAATTTTGTGTTTGGAGAACCACTAACATTTCTTGGTTTACTTCCATATTCAAATTCTGTGAAGCTGCCAGGTTTAGCAGGCTAGATGCTATCACTGTGCATGGATGGACTGGCCCTGTGCAAAAGGAATACCTGACTGTCTCCCAATTCCCCAATCTTTAATTCGTTTATTAAAATTTTCCTGGCATTTGTGCCTTAACTGTTTTTTTACGCAGAAAAAAACCACAAAAATATATAAACAATAGAGAAAAAAAAGTATTAAAAATATCTAGGAAATGTAGTGGAATAAAAAAATCAGACAAATTTATGTCCAAATAATTTTCCATATACACCCTTTGCCAAGAGTTCCTAGCTTCAGGTGTTTGAATCCCAGTAGCACAGAGGACGTAAATTCAAATTGGTCTGCTGATGTTCTACTCCAAAAAAATTTTTTTTGAAAGCTTTCTTCTTTAAAAAATACAAAAAATATTTAAAAAAAAGAAGAAAAATAAAAAAAACCTCCCAGCTTTTTTTAAAGAGAGCACACCAGATGTTACTATCAATTCTATTTCTAAATGCCAACATGCACATTTTAAGTTGGGAAATGAGACAGAGTTCTTCCCAGTATTTCTGTAAAGGGAAGTACAACCTTACATCCCTAACAGAGTAGAACCTAAGGGATCAACACAGACAGGCAAGATCTAATCCACAGAAAAAAAGTAATTAAATACCCAAAATATTTCCAAAAAGGTCACCTCAAGGCAGGGTTGAAGGAAGATAACCCACTCTGAAAAAGAAATGGCTCTCTGGCAGGAAATATTTTAAGACCTAAGAAGCAGGTGACTTTTCACAGCAGAACAATTCCAGTAGAGCTCTGGCAGGATTTGAGCTATGGCCTGTACTGATTCACTTACTCATAAATGACCCAGTAAAGCAGCTCAGTGATATGAAGACCATTCTTCTTGGCACTACTAAAACTGTAGAGACAGACTGACTGTGAAAAACAACAAAAAGACCACAGGATTTGGAGCAATAAAAATGGAAAATGAAATTCAGTTCCTGGGAGGCCAGCTACCCCCACAGCAGATCAATCTCCTGACAGCTGCAGCCTCAACTCAAGCAGTGCACATTGTGCAAAGCAGCACCACCTCCATCAGGAGACATCTTACCACACTGCTGTGTGCATGGAATTCAGACAAGCAACAGGGAGCACCAAAGGGTACCTGTGGAAGTGGCTTATCTTCTCTTTTTCTAAGATAAATGAAGGTCAAACAAAAATCAAATCAATCTCTCAAGAGAAAGCATGAAAAACATTGAAAAAGCATATTTCAGTGTTAGTTACTCAAGTAGTTCCAGCTGAAAAGGAGACTTGAGGTTGACAACTAAAGGTAATATTTTCTTTCTGCCATATTCAACAAGGAAAATCTCTTTGCAACCTTACACTGGTTCCGATTTTGAACACTTTGATTTCATAAAACACAACACACTGTGGCAGAGCTAACTCACAGCTTTCCCCCACCTCGTATCCACAGCTAAGGCAAGTATCCCAAAATTAATAATGAGGCAGCACTCTAAAGCATCAACCTGTTACACTCTCTGCTCTTAAGGGACAGAAACAAAGACCTTTAGAGAGGAGTTGTAAACCAACACAAACAGAGGTTCCTTCTTGGTGGTGTTTAGCGTGAGGCACATTGTAACAAGATGATTCCAAAGAATTTTATTATATGGGCTGCAGCAAGACAAGAAGCCATACAAGACACAGGCAACTATTATCTGCCAGTGACCATCACAGGAGAACTATGTAAACAACCAATAGTTATTGAAATAAGACCGATGGTTGAAACAGAAGCATGGATGATTCTTTCAGTTAAACCAGTGATATGATCTATCTCTCCAACTGCATTAACAGACTATGATGGGAACATCAGGAAAAATGCAGTAAAGTGGCAGCTTGAAGTGACACTGAACCTCTGGTGAACCACGCTAAACTCAGAGAGAAAAGTGCACACAGACTGGCTATCACACCAGCAAAAGCATGGCATGACAGAGACAACAGGCAGTTCTTCAGGGGTGCAAGGTAGTTGGCAGCTAACAGTAAATCCCAGGCAAACTTAATTACACAATGATGAAAAACAGCTTGAGAAATCAGAATTAACCAAAGCCTGTCTCTTCATGCCCAGCAACAGCATTTCTGAAATCAGATTACATTATCCATGCATCTCCAAGGTAATGTAGAAAGAAGTAAAATCTGTTAAAAAAATAAACCAAAAAATAAACACAAATACCCCCACACCCCAAAGGCACTAGGATTCTAAACTGGTGCCCAAGATTAAAACCTCATGACAACTGAATGTCTCCTAGCTAAATGAATATGGCTTTCTAAAGCATTTTGTTGAGTAGCACATTACATCTAGACAGCAAAAAGTTGTCAAAAATTCCTGAGGTTTCTAAATACTTTAATCCTAATCAGTGCAAGACTGGAAACACAAATAGAGACGGTATTTTTTTATATCACTAGTAATAAAGTTTTATTTAACCACAAACTTGTAGGGAAAAAAAAAACAACCAAAAACCACCACAATCACATCAAGAAAACTACAAATTTCAGAACTGTTACAGGCAAGAACTCCTGTCTATTTTCATAGAGATTGATCATTTTGTGCTAATAAAAATAAACTATTGCATTTTGGATTGCATTCAGTATTTCAAACTGATTGCATTCAGCATCTCAAACTAAAGATGACTCAGTCACCTTTCAAACCCAAAACACTTTGTACGGTGGAACAAAAAGCACAGTCTCATCTTTTTCAAACTGCAAAACAGAGAAGTTGGCTTCATCACTTAGGCCTGGAAGAAATAAAATGAAATCTGACAAGTTTGCTCTCCAAAATTCAGTGTGAGAATGGAGGGTAAAAGCTACTCTGAAAAAAAAAATAGCAGAAAGGCATGAGCTGTCACAGCATAAGGTACTTAACTCTGAAAAATGAATCATTTAAGTAACTTTCTTTCAGCCTTACTGAGTAAGGATGGCCTCATGCATCCAACTCAATGATGACATAGGTAGGCAGTGTTCTAATTTTATAATTTTCCTACTAATCCTGCTAATAGCTATTCATAAAAATAACTTTAAAAACATAACACATACCAAGGTGTCATAAGACAACCAGCCCGTTTAAAGCAATGAAAATTTTCAAAGATACTCTCCATTTATGAAAAAGATAGGAAAAAGTGCTGCAAAGAAATAAAATATTTACAAAAGGCTGATATACTGTATTAGCCAGAAATAGAAATGTTGATTTTTAGATTTGGTTTTAATGGCAAGAATTGTACTAAATGGGAGGACTGTATGCAAGAATCTACAGGATTTCTCAATTCAGGAAAACCCAGTCAAGAATATTTTAAGTGTTACTCCTTTGCTTTGTGCATAAGTATTAAGGACTGTATTTCAATTTATTTCTGTAAAAAGACAGCCACTACAATGACAAGATATCAGTTGAATAGCAAAAACATCACATTTCTTACTACAGTGGATTTCTTGAGAAGACTAAGACCTTGTCATTGTATTTTCTATCACGGAAGAAACCAGGGTCATTTTCTAAAGTCTTGGAATATTGTGCAGTTATGGTTTGTTAGAAGGACAGGAGATATTCAGACTCTAATGCACCTAAGACTCACCTTCTTTCAGTGCTTTATCCATATTGTGAGAAATCACCACTCTCCTTGATTGGATTGAATCATGAGAGCTTCCAGACCAATTATTCTGAAATTCAAACAGAATGTACATCATAAGAGGAAGAAATAAACCAAAACTTACAGAAGGAATGAAACTGGAATTCAAGGCAATAGGACTGTATCATTTGGCCTTTATACAAATATTGTCACCTCATATGGCTAAAACAAAGGAGTGTCAGTTGTCTGTGAGGTTATTATACATTGTTCATTAAGCACATATTAACACTTGTGTATCATACATTGTACTTGCAAAATTACCTTAAGTGAAGTTTTTTGGTAGAAAGGAGCTGTATTCATTTGCAAGACAGTGCACTGAGAATAGGATATGCACATAACAAAACAACTGGAGCTCTTTCATTCAGTATTTTCACAGCAAATAAAACATTTTTATAGCCTACTGTGACAAGGGACTTAATTTAGCCTTGTAAACTACTTCTAAAACAAAAGAGAAGCCTTTAGATCTCCTGCAGTAATTTTGGTTCACATTCTTTTGGGCTTCTTCCTTCAAAGATTCTTCTAGCCCTCTGCAATTTAAGCTGCTGTCCTATACAAATATTTGTCTTTATTGGAGTATTCACTCCCACAGTGTCCAAACAGGTGGGCAGATGGAGAAACATTTTTCAGAGTATAGACAAACAGCAGTGACTCGTGATGTATTTATACAGAAAGGAGTATAATTCAAAACAGAAAAAGGAACTGTTCCCACTGTCAATCAGCTTGGAGCTCACCTTCATAAGGAGAAAGCACTTCAGAAACATCCCCATCCTCCAACATTTACCACACAGAGAATAGGAAAACAGTATAAACAAAGTAAAACACTGTTTAATGTTCTTAAAGGTAATATACTGTTATTTCAGCCAATCTGCAGGCTAACACCCTATCTTTTGGTTTAATGTTTGTTGTCTACTTCACATACATGCACATAGATTCTAACAAAGCTCATCTAATAGGACCTAGATAAAGGAGTCTAAGCACCACTTTAAACAGCAAAATAAAGCTTTTCAGGCTCCCTCACACCTAACACACAGCAAAGTGATGGGTACTCTTTTTTTCTCTTTGTAAGGACACCTAGTACTATTTGTAAGGCTCCAATACATCATCTCTGGATGCTCATGTTATCATACTTCCTCAGCACAAAGCTGTTTAATGCCAGTCACACAATTACTTCAGGAATTTTCTGCTTTATTTGCAGCAGGAAATTGCATGATTTAAAAAATTAAAAATAAAGGACTCACAGAGACATTAAACACCCCAAGTACCTTCGGGGAAGGGATTCAAAAACCCAATTGAACAAACTCACTCAGGTCTTTCTGTGAAGAAAGAGCTCCTAAACACGAGCCCACAATCCTGACTCAGGCTCTGTGCTCAACACACTCCATCTTCCTTAACACTCATGCCAGCCTGGGTACCCTCCAGGGCTAATCCTTCTGCTGAACTGCATCCTACCTGCGTGGAGGTCAGTGACCTCAAGCTAACTGAGGCATCAACAGTTGCATCACATTTGTTGCAGGAAGCATTTTTTATGCCCTAGAGCATCAGTAAATGCTCCAATGCAGTGCTCACCAAATTGCTCCTTTCAAAACTAGTTTTAAACACAAGTCAAAAAAATAAAAAAAAAAAAGAAAGAAAGAAAGCAACTTTCAGAGGGGATCTATAGTTGCAAGAAGGTAAGTAGGTTGTTCCACATCACCACATTATGATCCAATCTATGCAATTCCAAAAAGCAGGAACTGATTGCTTTATGCTTCAAACTTTAAGAATCATTTTAAGAAACTTTTTAACACTCATTTTAAAAACAAGGCAAACTACTACTGCCTCAGCAAAATGCTGCCTCTTGAACACCAGCCACCAATTCACTTTTCAGCTTGCAAGACCACATTCTATTGAGATGGTACATTTGACTTCTAAAAGGCACCATCTATTCATGTAAAAAAAAACAACAAAAAAAGTTGTTCAAGACATGATAAAAAATAATGTAAAGGGTAAAAAAAGAATACCACCACTAGCAATAGTGATTCTGCTGCTGCATGAATGTAATTACTGAAGGGCAAAGGAAGATGCACAGTGTATTGGACTTTCTGAGAACTTTTCCAAATGCATACAGATATTTCATACAACCATGAACTGTGGAAGAGAAAAGCAAAGAGCAAAAGAAAGCAGCTTGGTTTAAAACAAGGTTTCGCCTCCATTAAAAAAACAAATTTTCAAGAACAGATGAGAATCTAACATTTGAATAAACGGGAATGTTCAAATGCATAGGAGTTATCACAGAATTGTCTAGGTTGGAAAACACCTCTAAGATCATGGAGTTCAACCACTAACCTATGGTACTGGTTCAGGTTTAAGAAAAAAATCTTCAGGGAGACCTTACTGCTGTCTCCAACTACTGAATGACAGGATGCAGAGATAAGGGAGCCAGGCTCTTCTTGCAGATGCACAGGACATTAGGAAACATTGCAACACAGGAAATTCCCATCACAAGGCAAAACTATTTTAATCATGAGGCTGCTCAAGTATCAGAAAAAGGGTGCTGAGAGGCTGTGGAGTCTCCATCTCTCAATCTTCCTCACTCTGAGCAAGAGGGTGAACTAGATGCCCTCCAGATATTCATTCCAACCTGAACTATTCATGATCCTTGCTGACCCTTCAGAGAGCTGTTAATTTAATTTCATTACTGATAATATATCAGATCTAAAGGTGCCTTGTCTAAAACAGCAGATCAAACTCATATTTTCTTCCCATTTTATGAACTTGCATTCAGCAGAATCAAGACTTAAGTGTTGTTAGTTCAGGTTTGCTTTCAAAAAGTACTGTTTCTGTGACAATAATAATGATGAATTAATTAAATAACCAGGCACCCCCAAGTTAGATGACATATGGCAACAAACACCTTAAAAACAACAGTAACAACCTGGCAATGCAGGTTGTTAACCAACATCTCTGATAACAGAAGGATTTCAGAAAGTCAGAGTCCAAGCTCAGCCCTAACAGCTGAGAGAATGAAAAATACAGCATATTTCACTGAAAGACTTTCTTTCCATCCCTGACTCAAGTCAGATGGAAGGCATATGTAGAAAACAGGTTCAGCTAGAAAGCTTAGATTTGAATGTTTTCACATTTCTCTTCATGTCATTCATGTAAAGAAAAATGGTGCTAGGTTTCATGAAATAGTTGGCATAACCCTAACTGAACCAAAGGCATTTGTAAACGGATTTAACATAGTCAAAACTCTAGTTTAGATGCTCTTTTAAGCTGATTAAAACCTGGAATGTTCCTCTAAGTCCTGACTTGAACTATCACAACCTTCTATAATATATTTTTTTAACTGGTGTCAAGACAATTGGGTTCCAGTCTGTAGATTTTATTGGTAAATAATGACAGAAACCAGACTGAAACATAAATAAAACTTAACAAAAGGAATTGAAGGGGTAGGGGTGGAGCACATTTTGAAAGTGCATGCTGAGAACGAGGTTGCTAACAAACAGGGAGGCCTGTTTCCTGAACAGTTCAAGTTTTCCCCAGTTTTGACTTTCCTTACAGGCTGAAAAAAAGGATGTGTGCATTTCCTGTAGACTTCTGAACAACACTCATTGTCTGATACTTTTGAAAACTATTTAAGATGAAGAAAGAAACAGTCTGAATGGGCCAAAAAAAAAAAAAAGGCTGACATTGAACCTGAAATTTTTTCCTAGGTTCAGTCTCTTACAGATACAAAAAACTAAGTAAATGTCATTTATTGGTTTAAACAACATAAGTAATTTTAAATTAGCTCTGAAGACAACAATAAATGTTAAATAATAAAGAATTAAGAAGGCATCTCAGCAACAACATTCAATAACGACAAAGCACAGAGAACACAGGAGTGCCTTCACTACCAAGAAATTCATTTGCAACGCTTGGCATCAAATGCAATTTTTAAAACACAGCAGCAGAAAGCCAGGCACCTGCTACAGGCACACCACATGCAGCCTTACTCTGCCATGGAATTAAGGCCAGAAGCAGAGAAAAATTTACTATTATTCCTATTACATTAATTCAGTTACAACAAAACTAGAACAGAGATCACAACAGATGCCACAATACCAATGGGCACTGTGGATGAGAGAGTTTAATCACTGATCTAAAAGACTGCATCTAACTCAGCATACACAAACCAAAGTCATTCATAGGTACTTTTTTCTCCCACTGTTGCCCTATTAACTTTCCTCTTATCTTTGTAAAACATACATTAATATCAGACTGGGTCTTGGAAAAAAAGGAGTCACAGCCTCAAACAATACTTCACTGAACTCTCCATAAATTCATATTTAACAGATGTGGACAGACATGCTCTTATCCACATATTACTTCATATAGATGTTCTTATCCAAACATTATTTCAACTAATGATGCAAAAATAAATCTCTATTCACAAGAGTTAATATTTTTTAATTTATACTTATAGTTCTATTTAAGATTACAAGGCAAGTATGTATGTGTCACATTCAGCATTGAGGGATACCATAATTACCAATTTAAAAGTCAACACACTTAAAGTATGTTAATCCTATTATCTTAAGCATCATCTCAATAATTATTTTATGATATCATCTCATTTCTACTAATACAGTAGCTCCCAGAATGTGTAAACTGTGTTTATCAGATGGGGATCTTCCATCTTAACTGCACCATGTTTAAAACTGGTAAAACTGTAGCAGTGTAAAAACTTCATAATCAGGGCAGGACTTTCTTCACTTGAGATGTCACAGAATACAAGACAGATAAGAATATGAAAATGAAACATTTCTCAGGTATTACTTTCCTTCTTCTCAGTACAGCCAAGAAATAATTGGTAAGTTAGCATTCAAATTGCTGCTCAGCAAGAAATACAGAATTATCCTGTGCTGGAATTTTTATTATTGCCACCAAAATAAATTCTTACACGAATTCTCAAGGTAGAGGCATAGCCCCAGTTTACTGAACATTTCCACACTCTCCTCATCTGTCAAAAGAGACAACCAGAACCTATGGTCTATACTTCAAGGCCAAAAGAGCCATATGGCATGAGAACTAAATTGCTGGCGAGCCAGAAAAACCAGCACAAAATCATGCTTGAGCTGCAGAGTCTCAGCGTAGCAAGCAGAGAGAAATTCCTGGGAGGTCTATGGCTCTACCCTCCCTGCACATGACTGCTCACCACACACACATTGTATAGGGTGTTCTGTCTTTTCAAGAGCACCACAAAACACGCCAAATGAACCATCATCATTCATTTTCTTACCATTAACTTGTTCTGTTTCACTGTGCACTTTTAATAGGGGAAAAAAAAGGTACAGAATGACTGGTCACAAAAACCTCCCATAGACACAGCACAAATCTGTTCCCCTCATGACTACATAATTTCTTTATCTTTTTAACTACTTGAAGTAACAGCTTGGGAAAGGATACAATATTCTATGTAACTGGCTTTTCCTGGGGTAAATTCTGCTGCTAGCCTTTGCAGAGAGCAAGAAACCAAGACTTGGCAACACAAGAGAACTTCACCTGATTGTGTTTTCAGAATGTTTCTGATACATGTCTATACTATTTTCAATGTCAAAGCATACACTGAATGCAGGATGTCTTCACTCTTGACCTCATTACACAGGTTTTGCAGCCACCCTTAGGATTTCTCTGGACAGTAAGATCTCCATGAGCCCACCACACATCCTTACTGACTTAGCAGAGCTTGGTTATCATCAGGAGAAATGAACTAGCTCCCTAGTTATGTTTTCAATCATAAAGCACTCTTCGTGTAAGAAAAGGCAAAAACAGCCCAATTCACAGCAAAATATGAGATGTCAATCTAACAAAGTGGAGAAAATTAAATGTCAAGCACAATAAAATGCAGAGCTGACAACACAGGATCCAATGGAAGGTATCAGAAAGGACTGCATGACAAGAAAAGAAATCTCTAAATATACATGATGATGAAAAAGGTGTGGAAATCTAAGTCTGCTCACTGCTAAGGAGTCATGGGACAAATAAATGAGAGACAGAGTCTGAAAATCATTTAATTTCCTGAGGTCAGTCTCCTGCAATAACAAAGTTATCACTTCAAAGTTACACCTTCAGGTAATCAACATACGCAGTCCTAACAAAGTTCCAATTCTGAAAAAGCTTATAAATCCCAAATTATAACAGATGTTCCACAGATCCTTAAAAATAAACTGTACCAGAAATGTCCAAACCCCAGGCCCTGCTGAACTATAACAGAACACTTGCAATTCATGCCACAAACCCTTACGGCTTTGAAATATTCATGGAATTAGTAGAAATTGCTAAAATATTTTTTCATTACTTTAATTTCAAGACTTTCCTAGTAGTAAACTCAATCAGATCATCAAAGTCTCATTGTTGACCTGCCTATAAATGAGAGAGAACTAAAAAGAAACGTATGAGACTCTGAGTTCTGTTAAAAACACACTAAACATATCTTCTCCTTTCAATCCAGAAACAACCCACCAATTAAAAGACTGGCAGTAGATCAGAATATCTGCTTGCAAGCCCAAAACAGTCTAAAGCATGACACAAGTGCCACAACCAGAGAGTGCTATTGCTTTTACAAAAATCCTGCAATATCAGAGCTCTAAATATCCCCTGTGCAGCCAGAGAATGAGACAGACCATAGAACACGCTTGGCTTTTGGTTTAGAAAAACCCATAAATACTTTTGAAGTCTTACTAAGGCATAAAGATCAAAATTGGAAGGAGTTCGGAAGATTCTCATCTCCCTCACAGTTCTTCCAAACTGCTTATTACCTCAAGAACTCTTCTGCATCCCACTTGAAATATATGCCCACAGATGGCAAATCTTCCACTTCCCACAGCTGCTGGGGCTCCTGCAAGCTTACCTTCACAAGCTTCATCTCATGGCAAAAGTCCAACAGTGAAGGAAAATAAAACTCTGTGTCCTTTCTCTCTGCTTCCCTTATGTTCTTCACAAAGGGCAGAGCACTCAGCTTGGATACTCTGACAGATACTCAACCTCAGTTAAGTTGCCATCCCATTTGAAACGTTGGGACCATTTTAATTTCACTACACATCCTCCTGCAGCTTGGATAAAAAGCAGTATTATGTTCCAGGATCCAGATATTTCAATGACAACATGATCCAAGGGAAAAAAAAGCTTCATCCATGCCCCCTCCACTAATGGCAAATTCACAAAAATCCACGTTGAAGGATGGAACAAGCCTTTAGGAACATGAAACAGGATCACATGTAGTGTGATCTGGCTTCAAGGCCAGAAAGCGAGAGTAAGCCAACACTAAAAATTGAGACCTATTTAACTGTAGTAAACAATAGTGACCAAATATATCAGGAGATGAGTTTTAAAGAAATACTAAAAATAATTGGCTACTGATAATTGTAGTAAACTAAAGACAGGACATTAAATCAGTGTACCCTTTTCACTGGGGAAAAAAGGACATTTGTTATCCTTCTGTTAGTGCTGCAGACAGACTAGGTAGATCCTTCTCTATACAGAGTATCATTCACTCAATCTGAATTTAAAACGCAGCACTTAAATCTAATAAACTAATCACTGGGGTTGTTTTGCATTATTTAAATGAAGTTGATAACCCAGCTCTCTGTTACTCGGAGCTTTTGCTTTGAATCAGAGTCAAAACATTATGCTGAAAAGAAAACCCTGTCTCCTGCCAGGTTTTTTGGTAGAGAAACAACTCACACAAACGTGGGAAAAGTGTTTTCTTTCCCCTTCCCACTAACTTGGTTAACATGGTTCTTTACATGAGTCAAAGCCATCACCCTCTACCACCACACAAGGTAAAAGGAGTTTTGGGAGCAAATTTGAATTTTAAAGGGTTACACATGTCCTAACCCAGGGCTGTCTTTGCTATGAGTAAGTCCACTGGTACTTGAGAAGTGGAGATGCTCTTTAAAACAGACATTCTCACTAAAGTGCAATTGGGTCATCGTGCCTTTTTGCTGTCTTGCATTTTGCTGCTCTCCTCCACCACAAATAATCTTGTCCTAAAACAGCTCCTGCGAAGTGCTGAAAAATACCTGACAATAATATAATGTACAATTTCAAGGACTCATTCAATTACTATTATTTCAATATCAATAGAAACTATTTACTAATATTATCAGTACCTGCAAGCACTTAAAGTAATAACTAAGACAATATTATGAGTTGCCTGTATACTCTTCCTATGAAACACAGATCTTTATGTGGAAGCCAGGAGACTGCCCAAATAGTTTTTGTGTACATGAGCTATCACCTACAGAAATATGTGTATAGAGCTGTTACCTACAGAAAAACTACATTGAAAGCACAATTTTTCAAGGGGCTATAAATCACACAGCTTGCTGACTTCAGGAGGAAATCTTCACCTTTCAAGTCTCAAAAGAGTTACACAAAAAATGGACAAAGCACAGCTTTATGTTCGAGAAGATGGCTTCTCCAGCAAAATGAAAAAAAAGATATGTACCTTGCTCTTCTGAAATTCAAACCTGCAACACTGCACTTCCTCACTCATATGCCTCAATTGCATGAGCAGGTCCATGAAAATCAACAGCACTGAACTCTCACATGCTAAGTGGTTGCTGAATTGAGAGCGCACAAAAAAACTCCCTTTATTCAGCACAGCACAAAGGACTCCATCCAGCCTCCCTTTGAAGTTGGTCAAGAGTACTCCCACTAGCTTTCCAAGAGCTGAGTCTGACTACCACTAGAGTAAATATTTATTCCTGAATACTTACTGCTTCCTCATTTGTTAACCCCAATGTGAAAAACCGCGCAAAGAATGAAAAGTGAAATGTCTAAATCTTCTACATAAAACACACAAATAATGAGGTGCCAGTCACAATAAGGTTTTTACATTTTTTCCTAATTATTAGGCCAACAGGTAGTTCTTCCTTATTAGGAAAAGAAAAAACGAGGCTGAAAAAATTATAGCTTTACTGTCATCCTACTACTGGCTTCCAGAAAAGATAATAGGATCATAAGGCTCTACGAAAAACATGAGAGTACCAACTGAATGATAAAAAAGCAGCGTAAATGCAAAAGGATGTAAAATTAAAAGACTAACCAAAGCAGGAAATTTTAGTGAATGGCCTACACTTCTATTTGCTTCTATCTAGACAATTTTTTTTTCTTCACCTACATGGTGCTGAAGCCCCAATTAGAAAGTCTGCTACACATATACAAAATCATATTCAGAAAAATTTCCAAAAAGCTTTGCAGCCCTGAAGCCATTCTGTACCAGAAAGAAATCAACCAAACTATAAACTGAAGGCATGAAAAACCCAATTAAGATGCCTGGAATTACATCTTCTAAATAGAAAGGGTAAAATACCTCACTCCTTTTTTCAACATCCCTTTCATGTAAGTAAACTTTTGGGAACAGTGCAAAGAGGGAGGAAAGAAAAAATTTAACAGACTCAGGGAGGGGGTAACAAAATAATCCTGGGAAAAGGGTTTTAGCAATGCTGCCTTACCAGTGAATTTTAAATACCAAATTTCAATTCCCTTCAGAAACAACAAACACATCCCATAGAGCTACCACAAATGCTACAAATTAGACCACACAATGCAGCAGCAGGTGTGCACTATTAATATGTACAAATCCAGTGGATGGGCACAACAGGAAGGCATCTTCATGAGAAATGCACAGTAACAAACCACAAAAAGAAAGTGCAGATGGTACAGTAACAGAAGTGACTATTTGCCTCTGGTCAGTTCTAGTTTCATTGGTGTTCAGTAGGCTTAGGTTTTCAGCAGGTTTACATTTTTCACAAAGGAGGAGACAAAGAAAGCAATAAATCTTTTTTTTTTTCCTTCAAATCTTGGCTTCCCAAATTAAATTAATTTTCATGCTTCAGCTGTTTCACAGATATGAAAGTTGCTCCTCATTGCAGCAGCAGGGAGATCTTGATTGCTAAGTTCATGTACAGATCCTTTTGGTACTATGTAAAAGTAAGTTAACTCACCCAGATGTCCAGATATGCATTTCTATGCATCAATGCCACTAGAGCTATGGCATTAACACTGAAACATTTATTCTTGTAAATCTGAAAGCAACAGGAATTGTTGTTTTGATGATCAATTGATCCATTTACATAATTTTTGTTTGGTGTAACACAGTTGTACAGCTAAAAACAAAAGCATGTATCCTTTAGTAGAAGGTGCTTATGCATCTAACACACATTTGTTACCTAGCACTCCTGTGACAAAAACCAGCTGAACAATCCATAGCTGTACCCATCTTTTGCTTGACACTTTGTGTGTTACACCTTACTTCTCACCTTAATGCTCATACACATTATTTATTCTTCACTTCCTTCAAAAAGCTGAGTATGACGTTGAGTGTTCAAAGCAAAGAGGATGTTTAAAAAAGTTCTACCAATAAGACAAAATGAGTATTGCACAGAGCCACACATAGATCCTGAATGAACCTTTGCAAGTTGTATTCTTCACAGAATTCAACAACCCCTGGCCTAATGATCCCTGCTGGCAACAATACTCCATTAAATGCAGCTTCCATTAAATGCAGACCAGGAAAAGGATATTGCTCCCAAACACAGGCTCCTTCTCTCCCTAGGTCAAAGAATGAAGGAATAAACCATTACTACAGCTTGCTGGCAATTTGACTGAAAAGGCAGACAGACAACTGTATAGGAAGTGGTTTGTAATAGGTTCTCTGCCCTGCCAGCACCCTGTGCGTTCTGCAGACTCAGCTGCAGCGACTGCAGCCCCAGAAACACGTGACAGCGTTACTTACTTACTTACTGCCACCGAGAAGTGTACGTGTATTAAGTGTAACAAACTGGGTTACCAGAACAGCTAGGATGCACACCCAGACGGCACAAACCCCCTTCCTTTTCGTTTTCACAGGGCTCTCAGTTATCCTGACACTACTGAAGGGAAACAGCACTTACACAGCACAGTCTATTTATTGCTGCAGCAATTCACGTGCTAACGCACCTACACCGTGAGAGGCCAAGGGCTCCTGGCTGGAGCCGCTGCTGTGACTTTAAACACCACATCCCTGTGACCCATGGCAAAGCCCAAAGGGCTCTAGGCAGAGTCTCAATTTGCAGCAGTAGTTTTTCAGGCTCATTTAGGATCAGCTCCCAAGCACTGGATGATGGGGAACAGGGCTGTGGATGGGAAGAAAGTTCCCAGATGTCTCGTGGTATCAGTCCCATTCAGAGGAACACGAAAAATACTAAGTTGGGAGCTACAAAGAGCTCGTGAACTAGTACATTTCAGAAAACGTACAGAAAATGAAATTGTTTCCCTTTTGCACAGAGCTCTGCAAGGGTTGAGTAAAAAATGGCACTATGATAACACTATCTGAAGCTGTCCAACTTCAGAGACTGCACTAAAGCAACACTAAGCTGCCTCTTCGACCAAGTCTCTCTCTTTTACCGGTGACATTTCAATGCAAGGAGCAGAAAAGGATCTGAGACACAGCCACCGTGGAGCGAACACAGCGAACCACCGTGCGAGCATTCCCGCAATCCGGAGGTCTCTCTCGGAGCAAAGCGTCAATTTTTCCGGTGCGCCTGCTACCACTCCAACACAACTTCTGCCATTTAAAGCCCCGCCGAGCGGCAGAGCGCGGGCAGGCTCCTGCGGCCGCGGTCGGACAGCGGGACACCGGGTTCGGGCGGCGCGGGTTCCACGGCGGAGCGAGGGCCGCGCCGCCTCCG
>VXBQ01010619.1:0-12497 GCA_013400175.1 Phainopepla nitens
AGCCTGGATTCCAAGGTTGATTTAATGACCCCTTCAAGAGTGTCCCTGCGGCTTCTAACTGGGCTTGGGATGTTCTGAGGAGAGAGGGGGCCTGGAGGATGGCACAGGGACATGGGTGTGCTCCAGGGCTGTCCATGGGGTCTGGGATTGCGGTGCTGGGTGAGAAGGGAGGTGCTGTTTGATGCTCATCTGAGTCATTTCACGGGAAAGGGAAATGAAAGCTGATGTTTCTGAGGGGAAAGAGAGGAGGGATCCAGACTGATGCCTTAAGTTTTAGCTTTTCTGTTTTTCAGAACAGTACTGCTTTAGTGTCGAACTCTCAAACTCCACAGCCTGTCAGCTGCTGTTCTCCCATTTCCTTCCGACAAAACCATTTCTCTCTAGGCCTGAAACCCAAGGACACCTTACTTCCTCAGGCCCCCAAAAATGAAAACAACAGTGAACTAGGGGGGCAAACTGGGGGAATGGGGCTCCATTACCTGAAGCTGTAATTGGACAATCAACATCTGATATTCAAATAGACCCAACTTATATCTTGGCTGTAGTCTCTGTGAGACTCCTGCACTGGCCGAGGTGTACCCTTTGCAGGCTTTTCAATCAATACCTACCTTTATCTCTGAACTCTCTCTAGCCTCTCTTCTAGCCAGCCTCTCCAGGCACCAAGACCTCAAGAAGGCGGATGGGGGGTGATCCATGGGGAGACCTACCAGTCTTTGCCCCATGGACAAGGAGGTGTCAGGCCCCCAGGGCAGGCTGGAGGAGAGCTGGCCTGTCCTCTTCTCTCCAGTCAGTGTTTGTAGGAAGCTTTTTCTCCCACCAGGATCTGGTTACGGTCCCTGAAATGCCTCCTCGCTGTGTCACAGCTCGTTGTGTGGGGAGCACGTGCTTGGGTTTGCCTACAGAAACGTCCACACGTGTGGTGTAATATGGACGTAAATCACATCACTTTTTTGTGATGGGCTGGATCAATCTGTGCTGCAGATCCCCCACTCCCTCCATCCATAATGAACTGCCCGTCTGCAGCACGAGATTAATTGCAGCCTGCTGGAGAACATTAAGATGACATTATGTGGAAAGAGAGCAAACACCATCTGAAATTAGGATTGGAGTGGGATTGACAGGCCCAGTTTCTGTGGGAAAAGGTGAGTGACTGCTTGTTCCCATCAAAAAAGCCCCCGGTGCACAGGTTGGCAGCAAAGTGTGGGCAAAGTTTTGTTCAGGGTGGCTCAGCCTCAGGGCCAGGATGAGGTTGAAGGAGCCAAACAGTGGCACAGCTCCATGAAATGCTGGAGATTATCCAGAGCATCACCCAAGGGTTTCTGAACACCAGGATTTCACACACGTGGGACTAACAGGTGCCTTCTCCCACACAGCCCTGCATGAAGAACTGATGGATTCTCTTTTAAAGATCTAAAATCCAAGGGGTGAGACCCTGAGAGAGGCTTCAAAGCCACTACCCTCTTATCACACGTGTTCCAGAAGCTCAGTGCAAGGAGCAGACGGAATTGTCACAACCTTCCCTGCTGTCCTCTGCTCCCTCTCCATTCCCAGCTCTGCTCCAGGACCTGTGCACAGAGGGAACTCCTCCATGTCCTCTACTCGTCCTGCTCTGAACTATTCAGTTGCAGCTTTTTCTTCTGAGCTCGGTGCTAAAAATACTTTAAATGTAAACCCTGGGGTGGCTCCTTCCAGCGATTCATTCTGCTCCTGCCTCCTCCTTCCCCAGCAATTTCCCCACAGCCGAGCTGGCCCTTTTATCCCAGTGGAAACATGGTATTGATCTGGCCACTTTACAAAGGGAGGGGAAGCACGGCCCCTTTCATCCTCTCCTTGCATAGCCCCATCTCCGTGTCCACTTTGCGTCTGATGACGGGAGGGTTTTAATCCAAAAGGATTGGAAATCTTTGCCTTATCAAAGAATCCCCCTGCTCGGCGAGGGCCTCAGGTGGGGGCTGCAGCTGCAGCAAGCAGGTGGAAAAATAGGGAAGCAAAAGGGATGCTCAGGAAGCAGCCCCAGGTGTTCGTGGCGCTGGGGCTGCAAACCCAGCCCGGCCGGGCATCGTGTGGCAGAAACTGTTTGTGGGGGATGGCACCAGCCACGGCTCCAGGTGAAACCCAAACTCTGTCTTGGTGGAATTCTCCCCTCCCTCCCGATTCTTCATTAACTCGGTTGTTTTTAAGCGTGAACACTGGGGCTGTAAATCTGAGGCCATTTTGCAGGTTAGGTGAACTGTGACAAACAGATTTGCACAATTTGCAGATTGCTTGTTGAGGTGCGAGCTAATGCTGCTGACTCACGAGCTGAGCTGATGCTCTTTGCATTGAGTGGTAACTTGAAGGGCAGTGGAGTGGCCAAAGACACTCAGGGAATTTGGTCTGTACACCCCACTCAGTGTTTTGTGCTCTTGCTTCTATGCACGCTGCCCACCTACATATTTATTAATTTCCTTTAAACAGGCCTGCTCAGGCTTAAGACTAGCATGTTCAGCTGAAATATGCTGCAGTTGTTTTCACATACAAAGTGTTGCCTTCTAGGTCTCTTTATTGGGGGGGAGGCTATCAGGTAGATGTGTAAATCCTGGTTTTCCTAGCTGTGCCTCTCCAGTACTGAGAACAGCAGTCCATGGGAACCTTGTGTTTGACTGCTGCTTGCAGCTGTGCTGAGAGCCTGCGTGGCCTCAACACTCCTGGGCAATTTCACATGAAGCCAGTGCAGTTCTAAGTGTGAGGATGTAAATGGAATGGAGCCTCCTTTTAATCTTGGCCCTCTAACTGTGATTTCCTTGGGGTGTTTTATTTACTAATATATAAGATAAGCTGCTGTAAAAGACCAGACATAACAGCTCAGCTGTCTGCAGACAGGCATTCTGATGGGGTAATATGTGGAATGGGAACATTGCACTCCAGAGCTTTTGTAAAACAGCTGTGCAACTGTTTTGGAAAGCAGCTTATCTCTTAGGAGCTTTAACTAGGAAATATAATTTTGTTGGTCAAAAGAAGTAAAAGTAACGCTGATTCAAAATGCTTGTCCTTAAAAGCAAACATTTATTAAGCCAAGAAATGGTGTTTAATCTCAAAAGGGATAGGGCTGGGGGGAGTTTTTGTTTGTTTGCTTGAAGTCTTATTGGTTTTGAAGTATTACTTGGTTGGAAAATCACTCTTTTTATGATTAATTCCTGTCATCCATTTATTTTCTTGCCTGCTTCGTTCCTGTTTTACAGAAATCCTTACAAATCTTGATCCTCAATGTTTTGGTCTGCTTCTTTCAACTTCTGCTGAGTACTCTGCTAGTGAAACTTTGCAGCTCCCTTCCCTGTTGTTTTGGTTTGGGGTGGGTTTTTTTGAGAAACAAAATAGATAATCAGAGAAGGTCACAGAAGACAGCACTAAAAAAGCAAAAAAGGGTACTACCAAGAAAGTATCCAACTCTTCTCTTTCAGAAGAGTCAGGAAAGTTTGCTTTCAAAGGTTAATTTGATATGCTCTGATCCTTTTTAATTACTTTTCACTACTTAAATTTAAAAATGCACTGTTACTATGCAAAATTAATTTTGTGTGTAATAGCTAATCAGATTTGAGAACTTTAAATGCTCTCTTGTTACAAATGCCAAGTGTTTTTAGTAATGTTTTGTAACCATTCTTTAGTTCAAGGCTCCATAGCTTCTGTCACAATAAGTTATATCAGGGAAGCATCTGTGTTTGTGTGAACCAGCACTTTGTAATTAATCTGCCACTGTTCAGTCAGCTGGATTTTCCACTTAATTGGTTGAATGTTCCTGGCCATATGAAATTCTTGCTCTCACAAGTACAGCATGTATGTGATAATGTACTGTTCTTCTTCAGTGGATGTCAGGATCTCACCATGCAAACCAGCCATGTTTGCTTCTCCCACTCGTCTAATGACAGCATGAAGCCCCGTCCCACCACTGCTTTTCAAAATAAGTCCTTGAAATTAAAGCTAGGCTCTTAATGTCTGTCTACCGTTAAATGATCATGTGTTCTGCAAACTGCTTACCAGCAGATGAACTTAATTGTGTTACAATCATATTACTTGGGCACCGGCTCAAAACAGGGTGTTTGCAACTTCTCTGGGATTCAGAGAGCACCTTTGAAGAACAGGGTAATTTGTGTAGTAAGAGAAGTGTAAATTCAACAACTTCATGCTAGGCAGTCTTTTAGCAAACGGCGTTGTCTTTGAAGATCAGTAAGTAGATTGAAAGCTTAGCCAAATAGTTACTGAACCAATTTAGTTTGCCAAAGAGTTGCCTGATAATTCTCAATAAAGGGAAGAAAAGACAGTTAAGGAAAGATTTTTAAAAAATCAAAGACGTTGGGATGTGTGGAAGAAGTTTCTTTAGGCTGGAGTCATGCTGGTGAATATTAAAGAAACCTCAGCCTCGTGAGGCTCGGTGAGGTAACCACGATAAATGATTGAAGTGGATGCTTGGCAGTACAGGCTGATGAGAGCAGCCCCACGAAACTGCTCTTAAAGAGCAAGGAGAGCTGGTGCTGAGAGCCTGATGTCCTCATTTGTGTGGCCTCAGTTTGCTTCAGCCTGAGCCTTTCCAAGGGCTTCTCAGGCCTTGGAGCAGCTGCGTACTCTTGCCTTTGAGGTGTGGTCTCATCCAAAAGGAACTCAGCTTGTGTCCTCCCAGCCAGCTCTGCCATGTAAACAAAAGCACTGTTAGTGAGGATTATCTTTAAAATACCCTCCTGACCTGAATTCATGCACAAGTGGAGGCATGCCTGTACAAACTTGAGAGGGAAACAATCCCAGAGTTTTCAAACCATGGGGTTGGAACCACGTGAAAGAACAGCAGAACTTGGCAAAAGGTCTCCACAAGCCAAGGTTCCCCAGGAATAATGCCAGTGAAATATTTAGGGAAAATACCAGTTTGCAGTGTGCTTCACTTGGAACTTTCACTTGGAAAGTTCCCACAAATACAGGATATGATCATTGGACAGGGATTAAGTGGTAACTCTTCCAGCTTGAAGGAAATGGCATAATGTCACTTGTGAAAAGCAGGCAGTCAGGAGTAAATAATAATAATTATTAAAATCTTTATGTTAATAATAAAAGAGTCGTCTGCCAGGCATCACTGCTGTTCTTGGCATCATCTGTATTTATGATCACACAGGTTTAAAGGTGTTACTAGGAAAAGAATTTTGCAATCCCTTTTTTTTTTTTTAATAAAATATCACTCTGCAAGTAAATCTCTCTTTGTTTGAAGCTTATCCACCAACATTTATTAGCATAAACTGAAAAGGAAGAATGTGTCTAAAAATTGGTGTAATGAGTAACAAATAGAATCAATGTACCAGAAAATGGATGTTGTTTTCAGTGATAACAATATTCCAAGGATTTTGTTCATCGCGTTTTACATCATCAGTGGATTACATTAAAGCATCCTGGGCCCAATTTAACATTTTTATCTGTGAGGTGATGTTGTTGGCCAGTCATTAATTCTTGCTTTAGTGGAGTAAGGACTGGTGAAGGGTTTCTTTTCAAGGGTGGAATGTTTCTGCTGGGAAAAGTTGTGCTTTTCTCGTGTAGTACTTGTTTTTATTCCCTCTTTACCCCCTTTTTTGAAGTGATCTTTTACATCCTTAGGTAGTTTTCAACAGGGAAGTGTTACTCTGTTTTGAGATGCCTAGAACCTATGCATAATTGTTTTCCAAGCCCTCTGCTGAGCTTTAAAGCAAAAGCGAGTTAATGCTCTAAAAAATTTTTGGCATCAGTTTCAAAGCAGGCTAAATTGATCTGTAAAATAGCCCAATCTAGTGGTTAGAAAGTATTGCTGTATTTCGCAATTAAGTTTTGAGTCTTGCTATTTCTTTCATTGGTACCACTATAAAATAAGATCAATCTATTATCTACTGTTATGTTAGAAAACCATTGCAGAACAGCCACTTCAGTGCTGACTTATCACTATTATTATAGGGACATACACTAATAATATAATAAAGCTGTGTTGTAGCTTTACAGTTCCTGGAAGTTAAAAGACATATAGGCAAAATCAAGTCGTTCAGGTGGTAGCAATATTTTTAAGTACCAGATTGCCTTTTTATCCATTCCATAACTGTTAAAGTACTACTTAGTTCTCTACTCTGTCTACTCTGATATGTCATGCAATGATTAAAAAAAGCATTAAAACCCTTTCTTTTTCTGGGTAATAAGTCTCATGCTTTCCTTGAGGTGTGTGTTCTGTCATCATGTCAGGTAATGCATTTAAGTAAGTTCTTAATTTATGTAGAATATAAACTATCTGTGTGATTTCTTAAAGGCTGTTGCAATGCCCAAGCTCTGAAGTGAATGACAGGTGATCTGATACTGGCATCAGACTAAACAGGAATATTTCAATCAGTTCCTAATATAAAGAAAAATTGCCAGCTTTACCTAGAGAATTGATTTACCACAGCGATAATGTAAGCCTTTCTTTTCAGCAGCAGTTCAGCACACCCTGAAAACTGGAAATCACAGAGTACCTCTACTGTTTATGAACTACACTAAGTGCATTCTATAAAGTACCATCTTCCATTGCAGAGAAACTCCTTTAGTCTTCTTAGTTGTATTTTATTGGGCCAGAGCTGTGCATTAAATACAGGAAACATTTCTAAAGCATAACATCAGCTAAAAAGACTGTTTCAGGCTCATATCCCCATTGGTGTGTGTTTTCCTTGTGATGGCTGAAAAAGCTTTTCTGCCTTGGCTTTACTAACAATGAGTGCTCAAGTAAGGAAACATGGATTACTCAAATTTTTATTCCAGGGTATTAAAAGAAATCTTTTTTCCCCTATTAAAGGTTTTGTTGTGTTTGGCTTAAAAAGAAAAAAAAAACCCAAAGCCCACAAACCAAATGAGTGTGTGTGTGGGGAGGGAGTCAGTTGTGCTGTTGCTTACCCAGCTAACCAAGCAAAGTCTGATCAATGCTCACTTGAATTCTTACAAGCTTGGCCTTTAAGATTCCTTTCTTACCCTTTTTCTGTGTGTTACACAGATTGTTTACTGTTATGTGGAACTTGTGTGCCAAGAATTACTCTGTTTTTCTGTTTGTTCTGTAATAAGGTTGAAGTATTTTCTCCCTGTTTGGAATGACTTATGGATATANATAATAAGGTTGAAATGTTTGGAATGACTTATGGATATAATTTGCACACATAAGAAAAGGTCTCTTCTTTGTTTTCTCACTCTCTCTCTCTTTTTTTTCCTTTTTTTTTCTTTTCCTTTTTTTTTTTACCTTAATTTCTTACTGGAAGCTTAAATAGAGGCTTACTTTATATGTGTATAGAAACCAGATGGGATTCTGCAACATTAGCAGCCAAAAGCTTTTATGATCCTGTTTGGCTCAATGCATAAGAATTCTGCTTGTTAGAGACTGGTGTACTTAGAGTCATTTTTGTGTACAGAATATTTTGCAGTGTATTTCTCCAGACACTAAAGATGATTATTCCTTCTGGAATATGCTTGTACACATGCTCAGTATGAATGTGGTAAGGGCTTACTTTATATGTGTATATATATATATATTCTAATTTTCAAAGATTTTTAATAATATTTTATAAAGGGTCCAGAACATTGGGTTTAAAAATATTCTGTGCTGTGAAATCCAGCAGGAAAGACAAGGGGTGGCATTGGTGTGTGTGCAGTCATTGGTTCTAGGAAGCCTTGGGGTCCAGGGACTTGTTTTAGGAAATCTTTGGAAGGTAGTTAAGAAAGGCAAGTCTGCTGTCCAGAGGCTTAAATTTACTGTACATAGGCTTGTAGTACAATTTAAAACTGCCTAGTAAGCTGCAAATTTAAAAATGTACTTTTATGTACATCCATGTCAATACAGTAAGCCCATTAGAGTAGTAATTTGATTTCATATTTGAAAGTGGGTAGATTTGTACAGAAAGGCGTACATTCATTTTTCACCACACATCTGATATTCAAAAGACATTCTAGGTGGAAAAGTGTTAAATTAATTACAATGTATAAGTAGCTGGTAATGTATTTCATGGATATCTTTTTTTTTTTGCAAGTAAGACACCTCTTTTGAAAGCTCTCACATTCTTAGGAATACTGAATTATTTGTGCTGCCTTTTACACTATCTACAATATATGTTCAAATTTGGATGAAATCAGCTTACTGAAGCACTTTGTTTAACCACAATGTTTTGTGGAAGGCTGATGATGGATAGATAGATTGTCTTAGCAGGAGAGCAGACTCAGAGCAGGATGGTTTTACAGAGACCTGATTACATGAAGTGCAGACTTTCCTGAGCTCCAGTTAGGGTAGGGTGGTTTGCAGTCATTAACATGCTAAGAGGACAAGTGAGCTTAATCTTTATTTTGGATTCACACAGGTTTAATTGCTAGGAGGTGCTCTCAGAAACTTCTTGGGAGCCTCCCAGACAAGCTGTGCTAATCAGTCTGCTTTAAAGAAGATTCTGTAGGTGGCTTGGGGATTTCTTATTTTGTACTTCACAGTTAGTTTCCCCTTTTAGTACTTCTGCTACTGTGTAGGTGTAAATGTCACAAATTTAAAGCAAACAGAAGAGGCTTTCCAAAAAAAAAAAAAGATTTAAAGATTTTAATTCCTAGACTGAACTTGGGCCATAGGTAGCACGGCGTAAAAATCTTACCCAAAATGATAAAGAACACACTTATGGGTCTCAGAAGCTGCTGTTTAACCCCATGAGTAATTTCCAGCTGTCTTTTCCAGACATGAAGGCATTTCATCAATAGCAGCTGACCACGTGGCTGTCTTTTAAACCATTTTCAGTAAATCAAATGGAGGAACAGCATGTTTACAGTAAAAGGATGAGGATTGCTGGAAGCTGCACAGCACATAATTTACAGCAGGAGGTCATGGCTAGATAAAAAATAATCCTAGAAATCCTTGCTAACTTCCTTCATCTGTGTAATAACACAGCCAAGACCCAGCTCTTCCATTCTGTTGGTTGCCTTCACTTTAAAGTATAGATTAGAGATTGGAAAGTCATCCGTATTTGTTTCAACACCTGGACAACGAACACTGTGAAAAATGGCCAGGAAATATTACACACCACGACTCCTTTATGTGCATTTATTAATTCACGGTCTCATGGCTCCTATTAAAACCTTGCCATAACAGATTATAGACCGGAAAGGAAAAAGATAGGTGAGGGCCTGTTCATTACTAAAATACTGTTGATATTTATGCTACATCTACCTGCAGACATGTTCTGTAAGAGCCTGGAAAATGGGAGTGCTTATTAGCAAGAAAAAGTGGCCAAGCTATATAAAATATTTTGATAGACAAATGCATTAACATGTACAAAATGGAAAACTGAACTTTGCTTTTGCACAGCACACTTGCACCTCAAAACGTAAGAGCATTAATTGCAGTTGTCCAGCAGTGGAAACATTGTTGTTTCTAGGATGCTGTTTCTATTTAATAGGTGTGTGAAATGTGCTTGCAGGCAAAATGTTTCATTTGAAGTTTTAAAACTACTTTTCTCCCCTAGTTATTTCTTTAATGTATCAGGAAAGTTTTATGAGAAGGGTGTGAAAGGAGGGCTCCTCCTAAACCAGCGTGAGGGAAATCTGCTTTCCTTTTTGGTATCCAAACAAAACAAAAGATTTTACTCAAGATTTTAAGGACCCATAAAAAGGAGGAAATACAAAAAGCACAATGAAAATTTCACCATCTGCTCACTCGAAATCAGCAAGGAGAAGGGGGAGGCTTCCCTTCTGCGCAACCACTGCAGTAGAAAAATTAAGTGGATGTGGAACAGGCACAGCACCCTCCCCTCTCTTACTCGACATTCAAGTGACACTCTGGGCAGGATGAAAAAAAAAATGTACTGACAGCCCCTGCTTGACATTTTCCTCTTCTGTGCAATTCTACCCCTCTGCATTGTGTTTGAATGGTTCCTCCCTGCCTCTGGTGTTGCCGTATGACCTCCTGCGAGCGCTTGGATGTGAGGCCAAAGGAACCTGTTTGCCCCATCTGTTCTGGTGTTGGTGCTGCAGTTAATGCTGGCAGCTGTGCTAATGTGTGAGGCCACCTGCCACATGGCACACACTGCAGCTTGGGCTAAAAGCTTCCCTTTCCCCCCTTTCCCACAGGTGGCTACATTTGACTTCCCCTTTTATTATTTTAAACGTGTCAAAACTATTTACTCTTGCGTCATGCGATACTCAATGACTCCAGGGTACAAAAAAAGCAGAAAGGGATTCTCTAACCTATGCCATGTTCATCTTTTATATTGATACAGTTTTAGTATGTTGATTAGTTTTAATATATTCATTATTTGCCCACAGTAGAACTGTCATTTGGTACATTCCTGTATTTTCTGCTTTTAGATGCAGTGAAGAAAGAAGGAACAGATTTGAGCATAAAATGTTACTGTTTGGGATTATCATTTCTGATTAGGTTGGCTCTTTGTTCTTGGACAAGCAGAGCCCTGGTAATGCTTGGTGCTGCCCTGTGGTGCCCCTCTGGGCACGTGTGGACACCCTTTGCATGCAGCAAGTTGTTATGACTGCCTCTGTCTCTGTGTGCAAACCACTCACCATATTATACTTAACTACATCCTGAGGTGATTATGAGGATTACTTAATGCTTAGGTCCTTTGAAGACACCGGATTCTTTATAAAAGCTAATTATTATGTTTGGGTTTGCTATTGCTTAGGGATTAGATCTTACTTAAGCAATAGGTAGGGAAGCTGTGAGATGTATGTGGCAAAGAAGAATTAAAAGTAATACACAGTGATGGAGAGCCTAAGACTCCCTGCAGCCTGTTTGTGCAGTCCTAATGAATTGCCACTTTTCCAATTTGGTTTTGGAGCCTAATTACTTCTGTTTGGAATGTCAGAAGGAGTGTCTCCTTTATGATGATCCATTGGGAGCTGCTGTTACGTTTTGCAGTTTTAACCCCGATTGCCATTTCTGTGAGAATTAGCGACCATGTGTAGGTACTTTAAAAATGTGGTTTCTTGTTTTCCTCCATACTGCGCTGGAATGAAACATTTCATGGCTTTGTGCAAAGCTTGAGGCATCTGTATCACTGAGAGAATTGCCTGTTCTTTTTCTGGACACTGAAAACTGGACAGAACCTTGTGTACTAAGTGTTGGTCCCCTGAATAAGGTTTGTGACTGGTTACTGTTCTGTGAGAAAGCTACTTTTTGTAACCTGTGATGCAACCAGCTAGTCTCAATTCTGACTGGTTAAAAATTTAAGTGCACGACCAACATCCAGCCGTGTTTGTGTTTTTGAATTCCACATCAAAGCTATATGAGACTTGGACTATACAAAGCAGAGACGTTTGCACATTTCTTAAAGATTTGACCAGAGACCTTTCAGCTGGAGATATTCAAAAGCCATCAGGACACAGTCCTGGGCAATCTGCTCCAGCTGGTCCTGGCTGAGCAGAGGATTGGACCAGGTGGCTTCCTAAGGTCCCTTCCAACCTCAGCCATTGCACAGTTCTGGAGATGGCACAAAGCAAGGTGGAGGCAGTCACAAAGAACATCGGAGATGCTCACAAAGACGAGAAAGTGTGGTTCTGAATTTAAAATCCTGGCGTCAAGGTTGGTCTATTTTACCAGTAACTCGCACTCAGTGAATCATTCAGCTTTTGTGCATCACCTCGATCAATAAAATCAGGGTAGTATTTGTCACCGTGCTGTTGCAATGGCAAGGTCATCTGTAGGCATGGTTTCATGTTAAGCATGGCCACAACTCTCGGAGGGAGAAAAAAGAAGAGCTTGGTATGAGAAAGCCCAAAACCAAACAAAAAACTAAACCAAACTCCTTTCTAGGAAGTAAACTTTTAAAAAGGCAGGAGAAACCCTTTCTTCCAAGCCACTTTTCATCAGCAAGTGTGCTCTGAACTTACCCTCAGGTGACACAGGGAGGGGAGAGGTGAAGCCCCAGCCGCCTCTGCCGTGTACCTTTGTTCCATGCCGATGTTTGCAGCGCTGGGCAGCAGGCACAGAGGCTGTAGCAGCCACGCTGTGCCCGGGACAGGGCGAAGCCAGTTCCTGACTTTGCATGGGCAAAGGAATGATCTCAAAGCTGGCCCGACTTAAAAAGCAGTAGGCTGGTGCTGGCGTTTGCAGTCAGTCAGGATTGTAGATCCTCAAGGCTGCCTAATCCTTTTCTTCAGCGGTTTTTTGTTGCTGTTGTTGTTTGGTTTTGGTTTGTTGGGTTTTGTTTTGCTGGTTTTGGGGTTTTTTTTTTAACTCTGATCTTTTCTCTTTGCTCTTACTAATTATGCTCACACTAATTATGACCCATTAACTCCAAAAAAAAGAAAGGCAACAAACCCAAACCGAACACAACGCGCCACTCTTCCGGCGCGGGGGCGGTGGGCGGCGCGCGGCGCGCGGCGGTCCCTCAGTCCCGGCCCCTCCCTCAGCGGCCATCGCTCCCCTCCGCAACACCGGGCGCTCGGCTGGGCCGGGGCCGGGCCGGGCCCTCCCCGCCTGCTGGGGCGTGGACGAGGCTCCCCCATCTCCTCCTGCCGTC
>VXBQ01010619.1:12753-23264 GCA_013400175.1 Phainopepla nitens
CTGGGGAGCCCGCGGGTGCCGGGGCGGCTCCGGGGACGGCGGTGCGGCCGGGGAAGCTGCGGAGCGGGCCGGGAGGGCGGCTGACGGCTGCTGCGCCGCGGCACGGCCGCTGCCGGGCGCGGGGTCCCGGGGAGGTCGCCGAGCAGCCTCGGCCCCGCTAGGCTCGGCCGAGCCCCTGCGGAACCTGCTGGGATAGCGCGCTCCTCCGCCGCGCTCAGCGCCGTGCGGCCCTGGCAGCAGCCCCTTCCTCGGGGACTGGAAGCAGGGCAGGGCGCTGAGGGCTTTGAGCATTTTGTTTGTTTGTTTTTCCTTTTCAGTTTTCACGCTGAAGGTTTTCTTTTGGAGTGGTGTAAATCAGGCGTTAATGCAACATAAATATTACTGATGTGTTTAAGTCTCTATGCAAAATTTGTGGTTTATGGAAACTTGGTTATTAATAGTTTTTTTTAGTGTGGGGAGACTTAACAAGTTGGAAAGGTTTGGAAACTTCTTGGTATTTTTTTTTTCCTTTTTTTCCTTTTTTTCTTCTGGTGGCAGATTTCTGTCTGTAAGTGGGAAAGAAAGCACAGATAAGTTTCCTCTAGTTTCTCAGGCAGCCGCCTCATTGTTGGCCTAAGTTATGGAGCATATTTTTGTGGTGAAAAGGTGTTAACTGCCTAGGCCTTACTTCCTCGGGTGTAGTATTTATTTTTTGCTTTTAACATGTTGGTTTTAATCTGAGTCATTCTTGATAGGGCATAGGTTTGTGTTTAAACTGACAGACAGTAAATGCCGTTTGATCAGGTAGACAGTGGCTATCACAGTAGCTCTTTCCGTGAAAGCTTTAGGATCTTGCATTGCATATTCTCAGCAATCACAGAAAATAGAAGAGCCTATTGCTGTCTTACACTGACCATCTTAAATAGTCTTGTGAATGCACCGTGAGGATTTTTAGCTTTGGGGGGTTCATTTTCCTGTAAGCATTTGACATGGCACTACACCACCACTGGATTTGACATGCCAGTACAGCAGGATCTACTGGTCTTGTGTGAGCAGAAAACCTTGCTTTTTTTATTTCATAGAAAAAAGAAATTGTGAGCGAGGCTATTCCAATTGCTGGAGTAGCTTGGCTGTTCTGTCTGGCGGGGGTGGTTAAGGTATGGGAGAAGGCGAAGGTTTGGATCTGGCTGAGGAGCTGGAGAGGCAATAGGACAGGTTTCATCGGAGGATGCCTTGCCAGCTCCCTCCAGCTGGGGTTTGGGATAAACAAAAGAGTGTAGCAGCCACCTTGGTGAGGTGGAGAGCGATGCCACTTGGGTGGTTTGTGCACTAAATGCCGATCTGTAGGTAGCACTCGTGGCAGGCCTACTCTACTTAACTTGGGGCTGCAGTCTAACCTCCGTCCCAATCACAGTTGCATTTCCTGCAGCTGAGAGCCTTTCTTTTTTGGGGAGCTGGGATGTTCCACGCAGCTGTGCCAAGGCTCTGGCCTGTGGCCTCGTTGTTGGCCTCCTCACGAGGCTCACTGCAGGGCGGTGGCCGTGGCTCCTTCCTGGAGTGCCCTCGCCATGCCCAGTCCCATTTGGTTTGTTAAGGAGCTTTTCCCTGTTGTGCTGGGCTGCAGCGTGGCACGTTCGTCAGGAATGCTGCCGCTCTCGTATTTGGTTTCCAGCGGCAGCCTTCTTGGCAGATTAGCGTAATTGCACGCGTTACCCGGGCGGGCCGGGATGAGTGCCGCAGGTTAGCTCCTCGTGTTTATTTAGCGAGCTCGGCAGAATGGCTCGCTGACCGAAGCCCGAGTGCGGGGAGGGAGGGGGGACCGAGCCTGCCCCCGGTGTTTGCTGTGAAGGTGTGGAGTGCGTGGGCGAGTTTGGGAATGCAGCTTTTGTTAAGGGCTGTGAGAAATGTATGCACCAGCATGGCTTCCCCTTCGGGTTATTGGTAGGATGTATGCTGGAACCAGACCAACTTTGAGATAGAGATATATATATCTAAACTCTTCTATGGAGGTGTTTTACTTGCTCATGGGTTTCAAAAAAGTAGAAGACCAAGGTAAGTAAAGGGGGCTGGAGCGGGGGGCAGTAGGTCATACACACTCTGTGTCCCTGTGCTGGCCTCTGGAGACATGCATCACACCTGATGCCTCTGCAGAATGTGATGGTTCCCTAAGTTTTAAAAGCATGCAGAAATGAGCCTCTGTCCATCCAAAAGTCGTTCTCCATCTGCTCCTGCAAATTAGGCGGTGGTGGGTGGCTGGAAGCTGCCGGCTTTCCTTCCCCCCTCAGCAGAGCTGCCCTCTCGCTCCAGCCCCTGTTCAGATTTACTTGTGAAAACCACAAGAACCAAAACTCAAACCTGCAGTGACCCTGGTTTAAAATGGAAGGAAGGAGATGGGGGGAGTTACAGAGTTTGTTAATCAGTGTCTTAGGCTTTTCTGAGAACCTGATTTGACAAAAAACTTGTGTTAATAACTTGCCCTTAGAGTGATTTGTAGCTCTGATGAGTCTGAGACTCACTGGAGGCTTGCATGCTTGCTTGTGGAAAAAGTTGCAAGTTTTGTGGCAGCACATGCCTCTGGAGTTCATTTGGCTTTTGCATAAAATGTAGCGAAATGGAAAGCCTCTACCACCCAGTGCTTGCCTGCTGCTTAAGGGTGTTCTTCAGAGCTGGGGCTGCTTTGAATGGCTCTTCATCCCAGGTCTTCATCACTGACTTCCATCAAGGGCAGTCATTATGCTGTACTGGACTACTTGCTGCTTTCAATAATACACAATTGGTTATTCTATAACCAATTGGTTATTGGTTACCACAGTGTTTGTCCTGGAGCAATCTAAATCCCCAGGGTGACAAAACCCAATTGCATTTTCACTATTCTAATAGGAGTCTCATAGTTTTTAAATTTTTTTAGTAATACATGTATCTTTAGTCCATCTGGAAGAAGACACAGCTTTTACACGGTAAGTCCACACTGGTTTCTTTCAGAAATATGTGGCTTCTGTGGCTGAGCAATTGCTCTTTTGTAAATAAATGTGACCTTTCAGGGGAGTCTGATGCTTTTTACTGAGGTGCCATCAAAATGTCCTTTAAACTATGCATTTATTCCATGTCCTTTAAATGTCATTTAAACTGTGCATTTTGTTAGTTATTCCATGCAGTGTTCATCAGGATCATTTCAGATTTCTCTTTTTCCTTCCAAGTGCTGTTGGCTGATCACAGAACTAACAGTGCAAGTTAGGTTTGTCAGGATATTTTGTCTGCCTTGCTGAAGTATACCAGAGACACCAAACAGGGAAGAGCAACCTTTTATCTTGTTTAGAAGGGTTTTAGGGGCTGATTTGTTTGTTGGGTTTTTTTTTTTCAAGCTGAGATTGTTCCATTCATCCATTAGTATCTTACTGAGAGCTTTCAGAGATGAAGAACTTCGTTTATTCTGCCTGGGGAGAGATTAGAGAGTCTTTTTCTTCCTTTGGGACTGCCAGTCATTGTTCCTGTTTACAAAGAACAGGAACAAGGACTGGCAGTCATAATATATATTTTTGTAGTTGTAAAGACTGCTTTGAGGGAGTGCTGGAAATTGATGGAAAAGGGAGTAATAAATTTCAAACCTTATTCTTCTGAAATTTCTGCCTCCTGGCTGGATTTGATTCATATACTATTGGCATCTTTGATGAAATCTGTTGTCTGTTGGAAAAAAATCAGTTTCTGCTTTCTAAAAAAGAACCTTTTACTTTCAAAAGCCAGAGCAGGATTCTTTGTGTTGTTGTTAAAATTTAGCCCGTTTATGAGTCTGCGTGAGGGATGGTGGTTTGTGGAACCAGCGAGGGCAATACTCCAACCATATAAGAATTCAAATTAGACTTGCCTGAGTGGGGTGCATTATGAAAATTTTCTGTACATTTATTAATTCGGGATTTCTTTCTTCCTTTTTGCTTCCTAGATTTTTCTATTATGGCTTCCATTGCAGGATAATCCAGAATAGTGTGAAAGGCCCTGATTCAGCAGGGCACCCAAGTGGTTGCCTGTAATTAAGCAGGTAAATAACTGTGTGCACTCTGGTGGGACTGCCTGCCTGATGAGAGGGAGGCACGTACTGGGATGTCTCGTGGGACTGAGACAGGAGGAGCAGGGCCAGCAGCTGGCGCTGTGTGTGAGAGACGTTTCCTGAAGGAAATGTTACTAGAGCCTCCATTATAATAGAGGCACTCCTTGGAAGGAGCAAAGCAGCATTTTTTCCACTGTTTTAAATGTTAACAACGTTGTCTCCTTTCCCAGTTATTGGCATAAGTGCTAGAGTTAGTGCAAAAATGTTTCCAAAACAGGTACAAGTCTGTGACTTTAAGGAAGAATTTTGCAAAGATGAAAACTCCTTGGTCTTGTCCTCTACTCAACAAGAGGCTCCCAGGTGGAAAAAAAGATTCTGAAACATATTGCTGTGGTGGTTGTATTTCTGACTATTGTAACTTCTTAAAAGGGTGGAAACCCAGCTACTGCTTTTAATTTCTGAGGGGCTTTTGGATTTCATACAGTTCAGTTAGTATATACTATTATACTTGCAGACAGTAGCACAGCATTGGGTTGCTCAGGCTTTTACTCAATTCTTCTGCTGTATTAATTTTCATTTCTAATCTAACTTTTATCTGTTCTAACTGGCTTTGCAGTGTCACTTTTGAAAACTTAAGGTCGGAAATGTTGGCTTCCTTACTCATTTCACTTCCTCATGTCAGTTTCCAGACACAAGATATGGTCTCCAATGGTGTTGTGTTGCTGTGATTTCATGACTTGCCTTATTTTGAAATACAGTGTTGTTTTTCTGAATGTTCCACTCCTTCTTAAGTTGATAAAATATTTTTCCAAAGGCAGTATATCTGCTTAAGGATGTCTTGAGGCCTAAGTGTGTAAACACCTTGGAGATCTGCACTTCACCCACAGACAACGTTGTGTTGGGAAAAATGTAGGAAGAAGTTATTTCTTGTGAGCGCACAAACAGCAAAGGCAGAAAGAATTGCAGTGATAACATACTTTTATTTTAATCATCAGTTACAGGCTGCAAACTTGGCCATAAAACTTATTTTGGTAGGAATGGAAAATGCACGCCTTCAAAACAAAAGTGGGAACTTCGGTGTCTGTAGGATACTTCCTGGTGTACATTGTGTGAGTAAAAGATGGGAGTTCTGGAGAGTATTTTCTTGGGCTGAAGTGGTAGCCCTCTGTACCTCTACCAAAAGTTTTCTCCTCCAGCCTGACTAGAAGAGCTCACTTCATTTCACTGGTGCAAGTCTCTTTTGCTCGTTTTTTTCTGGGGTGCTTATTCTTAATGAATCTTTTTGAAATTTTGGTATGCTGTGTTTATCAGTACAACAGTTGCTGCTGCTTTAAAGCTTCCCTGGATTACTTTTTTGTTGTTTTTTTTTTTAATGTCTCCTATTTTAATGCCATTTTGTAGGTGCCACTGTTGATCCCCCACCCTGCAAACATGCCCTTTGAAAACAGTTCTATTCCCCATTAATTCCATCAATTTAACCTTAATAAACGGTTTGTTGTAAATGTGTTTCTGATGTTGTACCAAGTGTTTGTGTTAGTGACCAGTAAGATATCCATGTCATGAGAATGCTGGGAGCTGTCTGACCAATGAGTCTGGCAAACAGGGAGCAGATTCCATAGCAGAGTTGGTTCCTGTGCCTGACAGATGCCAGGAGGAAGGCCTGGGTGTAATCTGGTATAATGGCACTGCCCAGTATTGAGCGGAGTAAGCTCTGCTCAGAAATATTTCTATTTCTTTCGCCAGCCTTTGTGGAGCTGTTCAGTTCCCTCACATGTAAAACGGATTAAGTTATTTAGCAAGGGTTGTCATATTTATTTCACTTAGTTCTAGCCTTTAAACTTAAAGGTACATGTTCAGTGTAACAACATGGTTTGATTCTTGAATTTTTTCGTGTAAACTTTGATTGTAAAATGTGGCCTGTCTGCGATTTTTGACGTATTTATTTTCCATTCTAGTTTTAGTTGCTCGTTTTAGTCTTCATTTGATACTAACACACATTGTGTAGCTGATTATAAACCATGCAACACAGTACTGCTACTGCAGAACATGGAGCTGACCCAGCACTGCTGCACAAGCAGGGAATAGTATGTAAATGAGCAGCAGAAACAGGTCTGAGAGGAAAAATTGTTTCAGTTGAAACAATCTAAATTGGTTATTGCTGTCTGTAATCAAACCAGTTTCAAAATGAGGGTAGTTTAATTGAATATAATACATTTTGTGCTATTTCAACACTTAAATTAATCAGCAATTGTAGCACTTTTTCTGCCTAAGTTCCTGCCTTCTCCTCCTCCTGACTGTTTTTTCCTTCCTTAACGTTTCTCTCCTTTCTTTTCCTCTGTTTCCCTTCTGTATTTGTTTTAAATGAAAGAGCTGCTTTGCTTTCCCTTGACCCTCTAATTTCAAACTCAATAATTTGTTTTTATAATTACCATTTGTCTTAATGTCTTCAGTTCTCCTCCTCTATGTGTGTGGCCTAAGCTTAAGCATAGAGGCAGCAGCCAGGAACTTCACATGCAGATTTCTGTGCGACATTCTCCTTCTCTCTTTGAGACAAGCCCCAACAGCCTTGCCAGAGACTAGAGGCAGGTTTTGTCCCTGCTGCTGCTCTTTGGTTTCCCAAGAAGTGCATTAGCCTGGGAATCTTGCTGAGAAGTTCACTGGAAATTTTTCATTTCAGAGCTTTTCAGAAAAGGGCAACATTGTGGTTTCGGAGGGACGGAAGGAGGTTTTAATTAATTTAATTCATTGGGGTGTTTTTATTCTAAAATGCTAGCATTTTTATTTTCTGTTAAATACTAACATATTTTAACTGTCGGTTCACGCACATGCCAGTTTTTTGCATTCAGTTGATTTCCTCACACCTTCTTGCCACTGAGCTTTACAGTAATATTTTCTTTTCAGTTAATTTAACAAATGGTTATTGTACCCTTGCTCAAATTCCTCAAGGTACATGCCGGAAGTTTGACTCTTAAAAAATTGAATTTTTAGATTAAGTTCTGATAGTTCTCCTGGCTGCCCAGCACACAAATGGCTTCACAAATGTGATGATAGTGCCTAGAGGAAGGTGTTTCCCTTAAAGTCTATTTTATTTGGTTGGATTTAAGGGGAAGGATAGAAAAATGGATTTACTAAGTCTCCCAGGCGACCTGAGAAGTTCATAAACATGGTATTGATTGTAACGTCACTGAATGATGGGATTTGTCAAGCTCAGTTTTGTTTATGAGATTACAGCTTCACTTGACAAACTGCTGAAATAATCATCCTGAGATGCTTAAGACATGGCACCGATACCCCACTTAAAGTATTTGCAAGTGTAATAGCAGCAGGCTAAAACGCAACATTCAGAGGAATATAAAAGAACCGGATGTAATAAATAATTTTCTACTTGATCTATTTGAAGAAAATGAAAAGGATATCTTTTTGAATCAAATTAATATCCTCACAGATAATTTAAAAGAGGACAAAACTGTAACATGTGAAGTTTGCAGAAGATTAGGGTGAAAAGTATGGAAATCACCATGTAGATGACATTGGAAACAAAGTAAGTTGCCATGGGTGACAGCCAGTTAAACGTGAGTTGCCAGAGTGGTGGCTCAGAGAAGAAAGTATGATTGTCAGGTGTATAAACAACAAAACACGTGTGTTCTGTGGATTCTTTGGTTACTGCAGTACCGAGTCCAGTTTCAGTGTCCGTGATTTATCATGAAAAAGATGCTGGCAAACTGAAAAGAGCTCTGGAAAGAGCTCCAGAACAATTTGATGTCTGGAAAACCTCCCTCACAGAATAAAGTGAAGTAGCTCAGTGCCATTTAGTTTTGAAATGACAGTGTTAAAGTTTGAGGAGTGACTCTGCCTCAAGGAAAATAACTGGAAGGGAAATAAGATTTAAGTGCTTTATGTTATAGTAGGCCTGTGGCTTCAGGAGGTTTTTTGAATCTGATACCTTTGTAATCTGTCCCACATAGATGTAGATTGGTTGAGAGATGAGACTTGAATACTTAAGCCTAATAAGTAGTGAATTTAGTAGTAGTTCACATGGAACGGTCTTCTTTACAAGTGTGGTCATTTTTCCATTGTTTGTTGTTTTTCAAACAAAGCTCAAAACTTCTTGTTGTGCATTAAAGGCCTGACGCAGGTCTGCCTTGGTGAAATTTCTTAGTCCAGATTATGCAGGAGGCCAGCTGCAGTAATCATAAGGGTCTGTATGGCAAGCAGGGTAACTGGTATATAGATATAAAAATATTAATTAAAAAGTCTGAATTTTTTTTCACTCATCTTTTTAATTGCCACTTGGAAACTGGGACAAAGAAGAAACCAATACTAAGCAACCTATGGCTCTTTGCAGTCACATGATAAAAATTTCCTTACTGCTGTTGGTTTGTGGATGTGGTGTGAGAATTCCTGTAGCGTGTTGAAACTTCATTGAGGTCTTGCACATCTATATTTGATGGTATTATTAGACTTGTGGATTTCCAGTCATTTGCATTCTTCAGGGAGGCTCTTGCACAAATGGATTTTAAAGTACTAGGTGATGACATCCTTGTTTCAATGTTTCTCCATTGAAATATCCTTCTGGAAGGTCAGCACTGAATGTGTAACTGTTGGCACAAAGTAAAATTGGGAAGAGGTCATGACATCAGAACCACATGAGGTGTATTTCCCAGAGAAGGATGCTAGGTTTGTTCAAAGAGAAAGGAAAGGCAGGGGTCAGGACCTGGCATTACACCCCAGAATGCTGAGATAAAGATAGAAATAAAGTAAACCTAAAAAGCATTTGAGTTTGGGCATTTCTTATTCTCTTACTGTTATTAAATGGTTCCTGAGGTAATCTGAGGAGAAGACCGGTTAAAAACCAACGATGCCAGCCTTATGTGGTGACAGGGAGGGCTTCGCTGCTTGGGGAGTCATCTGTCCCTAGCAGAGAGAAGGTGGCAACGTGCTGGAGCACTCACCTATCTGCTCACATGTGGACTGCATGAAAAATAATTGCTGGAGCTGCTGCACTGGAAGAGATTTGATTGAAAGCCCTGGGAGAAGTAGGGAGGGTGAACATCCACAAGTGCCGTGGTAGTGCTGAATTAAGTTCAGCTTTTGTCAGCTGTCCCCATTTCCTTAAGGGAGTGCCCATAATTTCCCCCTTCCCAAACAGCAACAGGCAGTCTGTGCCCTCTCATAAAAGGAACATAAAATGTCACAGCAATTACTTTCAGTTTTAAGAACTCTGTGTGTGCTCAGTCTCATCCAAACTTGTGAGTTTGTGCTTTATTTCTTGTATGTTTCCGGTAGTTTGTTTGGTTTTGCTGGTTTTTTTTATATCTGTCACAACACATACACTATCTGCTGAGTGCATAACATGGTTGGGGTGGATTAATAAAGGAAGAAGGGGATTGGTTTTTAATTTGCAAGTTCTGAGGACTTGTTATGAAGGACAGGGACGGAGGAAGCAGACTTGTCACACCATACAGAGATGCTGTGAGGGCCTTTTGAGGATATGACTGCTTGTAATTGTCTTGTTCTGTTTTTAGAGGCAGTTGCAGAAGAACTTGAAAGCCATGTACTTAAATATGCTCCATTAAATTCTGGTGGTTTTTTTTTTTTTTCCTTGACTGTAATCCCTCATATAATCTCTTTTTGTGGGAGCAACAAGGCAGAATGTGAAGATGTCTTATAAGAACCTCTAACTTCTCTTTCCAAAGTGAAATGATTAAAAACTTGGACCGCAAACGTGCTTCTGGTTCAGATACCACCTGTCCAAGTTATACAGAAAGGTCAAAACAGAGGCAGCAGCAGAGGAACAAAAAGCAATAGAAAATGGCACAAAGAAAGGTTTGTTCAGAAGATACAGAAGATACCATTCTGTTACTTAAATTTCATCTTGATTAGTTAAAGAAAAAGGATGATGCTAATCAGGTTAGGCATGCTGGCAAGACAGTAGGAAGAGCAGCAAGACAGCTGAGGAGAAGAAATCCCTCTAACCTTCCTCTAAACCTTCGCTAAAGATTAATCCCTCCCTGTTGGATGCACTAATACGTAAGAAAAAAAGGAATGTCTAGCAGAAATAGCAACAGAAGGGCAGTAGATTACATATCTGAAAGGCTTAGGTTTCCAGAATTAATTGTGATGGTGTTTTTTTATTTCGTATTTCCATGCTTTTTTTTTTCTCTCTCTCTTTAAATCTATAAAGGCAGAGTAGTATCTGTCTAAATATGTAAACAAGAGCTTGTGACAATTTGTAAAGGACTGCCTGGATAGGTAAGAAGCCCATGGAAGCAAGTTAGCAGAGTATTTTCTTTCTTCCTAAGATCACGCTTTGCTCTTTTACTTCTTGAAAGCAAAGACGAGTTGATTCAAAACTTGTGTTAGTAGAGGCCTATTTCTGGGTGTATAATGGAAAAATAGCTTGTGGAGCACAGAGTTGAAGGTTAATTCATTTTCCTGGCTGGACCAGGGTGAAGTGCTCTCCTGAAAGGCGGCTGGCCTCTCTGTGGGT
>VXBQ01010620.1:0-24504 GCA_013400175.1 Phainopepla nitens
GGTGAGCGGGCAGCGGCAGCGCCGGTCCGGCCGCGGCTCCCCGGCCGGGCGCAGCCTCCCTCGCCCTCCGCTTCGCGTTTGGGGCGTTTTTAAGGTTGTTTCCTTTATTTCGCTGTTAAAATGGGGCGGCTGCTGCCGGTGCCGAGGCGAAGAAGTTACAATTTAGCAGTCAGCTCCCTGGGAGGCGCTGGGAAGTTCGGGATAGGCCGATGGTGAAGCTTGCAAATGATGATATTCAGTCCGCTGTAATGATTAGTAATTTGTCATAATATTAGAATAGAACATCGTCTTTAGCTTGTCCACGAGCAGTCTCATTATATTTGTTTATTGTCTGCATAATTGGAACCGTTTATTGGTGTGCATTGAATGCTGCCATGGTTTGCGCGAGTGTTTACATTGTTTTTCATTTATTTTCTTTATTTTGACATAAGGGGTTCTGTTATTTGCTTCGATTGAGGGGCGGGATTTAACTGTGGCACAGGACTGTTTGGGAAGTGTAATATTAAAACAAGATAAATAACTTTGCCTACCAGATAAAGTTCGGTTCAGAGCAGCACATATGAAAATTCTAAATGAGTGCTGCAATCAACATAAATCCTGAAACAAAACAGAAACCTTAAATGAAGCCAACACCATCTATTTTAATTATTTTTGTTATAGTCCTGTCAGAGTCCTATTTAATTAAAATAATAATTTCAGTCATAGTCTTTTATGAATGCATAGAAAATCAGGTGCCTCTTAAATTAACACAGTGTTTCATTGCAATAATTAGACAACATTTTGATTGCATGTAGATATTTGTCAAGACATTTTTCAAAACATTTATTGTCTTTTTATTATTATGTATGTATTCTGACAGTTCCTAAAAAAATCTCAGCAGGGAAACATATTTCTGACTAAACATACCATCATTATTATTATTATTATTATTATTATTATTATTATTATTATTATCCACTTATTTATCTGGAAACCTGTGATTTATCTTTTGATTAGAATACTCAGCCAGCGACAGAAAGATTAACTCTGTGATATTCTTCTTTTTAGATCTTGGATGAATTTTGCAATGTGAAGTTCTGCATAGATGCCAGTCAACCAGATGTAGGAAACTGGCTCAAATATATCAAGTTTGCTGGATGCTACAATCAGCACAACCTTGTTGCATGTCAAATAAGTGATCAGGTAAGTGGTGTTCTCTTTCTGGACTTACTTTTTTAAGGAACTTTCAGGTGTCGATGGAAAAAAAAAAAAACCAGCAATTCACAACAGCTTTTGGCCTGCTTGCTGTTATGGCAAAAGATAAGGTCCAGATGGAAATGCAGAACGGAATAATTTTGATTAGGGGCAATAGAAAATACAAATTTTCTATTTTCCTTATTGTTGTTCGATTCATAAATGATTTGTTTTGGTCTTAATATCTGATAAAATTCAGGACTGCTTTCTAAGGGATGCAAAGCCATTACGTGCTGATTTTTGAATTGGGAGCATTTTCTGGCTGCTGTTGCAGTCCGCTTGGATTGCTGTGTTAAATCGTTGAGTTGGTCAGAAGCTGTAACGTGAATTTAATGGAAAGAGGGGAGGACACAAAAGTGATAATGTTAGCAGTGTTCTTGCATGTGTGGGGCTGAGGATTTGAATGCACACGTGTGCGGATATTATTGTGCCTTCCCATGCACTTTGCTGGAACTCGTGGTACTTCTGTGCTGAATGTGTCTTCGGTGGTTTTCTTTTTCTTTTCATTTATTGCACTTAAATCCACTCTTTGTTGGGTTGAAACATTATTTATCCTTGTGTGTTGGGAAAAAAGGCTGGAATAGGCAGAGGAAGGATGCAGTAAAGCAGCAAAGCATTTTGTTTTCAATTATGCTGATGAGTTATTAGGTGTTTCTTAAATCAGGGTTTGCTTTTGTCTGCGGATAACACAGGCCATTATGAAATATTTTAATGGGCGAAGTTAGGCTGAGGAAGATTTGCTTCTTTAAAGTAAAATATCTAAAACAGCGAAGCAACAACTGATTGTGAATTCTTGTTTCCAATTTAAACTTTGTTACCTGCAACGTAGGATTCGATTCATTTAATCAGTGTTTCATTTTTCACCACTTAATTAACTGCATCAGGTGAATGTTAAAGATTGTCTTTAGCTGATTTAATTGCCTTGACAGTATTGAAAGAAGAATCACAACCAGACACAAAGCTTCAATTAGAAATCATTCTTTCTAATCAAATTCCTTACATATAGGAAATGAATGTGAGGCAGCCTGCTATTTCCAGCCCAGTGCTATGTATTTCACTCATGCGAGATAGCTGATTAAAACTGGGTTAAATAACTTTCTCAGAAACTGTGAGAGAAGATCTTTTTCTTTTCCAACTTTTACAGTTCATCCCTGAGAATATGTAGCATAGAACGAGCCAGCGGACCGAGAGATAATTTCTTTTTTGTACAGCAGCTGGTTTAACTAAAGAAACCATAAAGGTTATTAGTAAAAGAAAGTTATGTTTTCCAAGCTGAAAATATACTTTGTGCTGAAAAACGATAAATTCTCCCCATGCAGAGCATTTATGGAACAGCGATAGGAAAAGGAAACTATGCAGATGAATTGAAACAGCAAATTCAAGTATTGAGCAGGAGCTGGTGTAGGCAGGAGAGATCAGAAGTGAAATCACGTGCATTGGTCAGAGCTACTCACTGTCTTTGGGTCGGTGTTGGGGATCTGCAGCTGGAAGTGCAGGCGAGGCTGAACCAGCAGCATCTCCCTCTGAGCGCGCACCCGCACCGCGCTTTGACGTTTTTGGAAGGAAAGTTATGGCGCTTTTCACTTTCTCTCTTTTTAGTGTTTACATTTCTGACATTTGGTAATGGTGGCTGTACTGCTGCCAATAATTCCCTTCATTCACTGGAGACTTGTTATTTGTTTTGCACAGTATCGTGCTGTTCATAATTCCATATTTTTATAGCGTTTTGTTGCTGAGATTTGCAAATTAAGATTTGGTTGTCTTTCAAGTAGCACGTTGTGATCTGGGTGCTGTCAGCAAGAGATTGTTGTTCATTTGGCCCTCTGGAAACGCTGCATATTTACCCACAAAATCGTCCGTGTACTCAAACGTTTTATGACCAGAGCCTAAAAAGTTAATGCTAAAAATGTGCTCTCGAATCTTAAAGCAAGAAAGTCTTTCTAACAGCTCCTCCTTCTGCTTTCTTCTGGCACAAGCTCACCAGAGGTAATATAAAATATAATGGGGAGGCAAACTGGGAAATGGACGTTACATGGCCAAATGTGTGCGTGTACAGGAGTGACAAATGCAAGTCAGGGCTGAGTGTGCACATACAGACTGTGTGGGGCTGCCTGGGGTCACTCAGCCTTGGTAGCTCCTGGGGAAAAAAAAAGGAGGAAGAAAGGAAAAATAAGGGAATAAAAAGGGAAAATAAAAATAAGGTGAAGCTGAGGATGTGTGTCAGTGGTTGTAGCTAGAGCTGGAGGGCAGAGATGATGCAGCCCAGCTGGAACAGGAGACCCCAGCTCAGCTGGAGCCACAGCCAGTGCTGGGTGCAGGCGTGGGGGGACACCCCAGTTTTTCCTGCCTCCCCCAGGGACACAAAGCACCTCAGCAGCCCTGGCTGCACGGGGAGCATCCCCAGTCTCCGCTCACTCCTGAGCCACAGACACTCGATCAGCAGTAATTGTTCACCTCTAATTGCTTCAACTCATCTGTAAAATTCACAAGCAAACATTGGGCTGTACCTGAGAAGGTAAAAGATCCTGCCAGCGCTCCCAGCCTCATGCTGCCCACAAGTTTATACTACTAAATTCAAGCTTGACTGACAGACAGGTATGGTTCCCAGACTGCTCGAGGCAGGGTTGAGATCAACTCAGGGCGGTGTGCAATCTGGTCACTCTGCTGTATCTCTGTTCTACCTGCTGTATTTAACAAAAAGAGGGAAAGAAAAACATTTTTTTGTCATTTTCTCTCTTAGAGTTCTTTCAGAGGCATACCACCCCACCCCCTGACTCACAGCTGAGGTTAGGTTTCATCACTTAGGATCAACTTTTCAAAAGGCCTGGGCTCTTTCTTATGACTGTATAAATGAGCTTTGCTGAGATGAACAGCTCGATAATGGTGGGATGCAGTCAAAACACGCACGCTGGATGCAACTCATGTTTCATTTGATTGCAGCTGGAGTAGGGCTTAAAGGCTGCATTTTTTTACTTATTTTTTTTTTAATTTCAAATGAGGTCGATCTAGGATTTCTTTTTGATGTCTTACTATTATCTCCTGTCATAGCAAATCTAACCTGAAGATATGTAATTTTAGGTGCATATCAATAACGAAATTCCACAAACAGGGCACTCAGTTTTTTTCTTTTCCCCAAAGAGACTACAGTGTGTGCAGAGCTGCAGAGAGTCTTGTCACTGTTCTTGCCCTGGAATGTGTTTTTTCAGCTCAGAGTCAGTTTAGGATTCTAAAGCAGTTTCTGCTAACTTGGATGACTCCCCTCTGTTATCATTAAATATCTATTAGTTCAACTTTTTAATGACTTCAGAATGATTGGCTCTATTAGGCTTTCTGGCAGTGCTGTCAGCCCAGCAAAAGCTTTATTTTTAAAGATGTGTGTTAATGAAAGTGCAGTTGCAAATCAAGCAGTGGCATGGCAGGGGCTGTCACACATTCCAGGCTGAGATCATGGTCACCTTCAAACTAGAAATTTTTTTTTAAAACTTTTTTATTTTTAGAAAGATTATTGGTAACTGTTGAACTTAAAACCCCTGAATATTGTTTTTATCTTGCTTATTGCTGGCAGAGTTTGGGCAGTGATACACACACATAGTGCTGTGAAACTTCCCTGGGCTTCTTCCAGGTCTCTTCCCCCCCAAAAAAGCAGCTCCTGAAGAGTCCCTTTGGTTTATCCATGGAAAACTCAGAGTGACTCAGGATCACTTTTCTGAGGTTTTAGATTGCTGTGTGTGCTGAAATGGGTTTTCGTGTGTGTGTTTTGTTTCCTTGCCCTATACTCAAGTACGTGCCACTGCAAAGGGAGCAAAACCAGTAGTATCACACTCTTAACAACGTGCCCAGTGTCAGTGGTATAAACTTACAGGAGTGAACCTGCTGCTGTAGGTTCCACCAGATCTGATCCCACCTTACATGTTTTACAAACTTTTTTAATCTGCAGGCACAGCTTCATGTTTCAGGTTTTACGGCTGCGGCCCTCCGTCCGTGGCGGGCAGGGGCTCCTTGCGCAGCCACCTGCAAAAGTTGTGTATTTAAGGAATAGTTTTGAGGCTTTGTTTTCAGAGAGTGAAATTAAGGTTTTGGCTGTTGTGGGTGAGGAGGGCACACACATGCTGAGCTCGTACAGGGCCCTGTTCTGCCTTGATTCTTCCTAAGAGTTGTTGGTTATTAAGCAAATAAAGCCTAATCCAGCTCCCACTGAAAATCTGTCTCCAGTGGAGCAGGGATTTTTAGGCTGGGGCTGATGGAGTGAAGAGCTGTTCAGTGGTGATTTTCCACTTGCTGCAGTTAGAGCTGAGGCTGTGGGTGGAATTCCTGCAGGGCTGTATGACTGCCTGTGTTATCTGGAATTTGATGCACTAGTGGTGTTACTGCTCTCAGCATTGGACTGTCCTGATGTGACCTAAAATGAACTGTTTAGAACCAGACCTAGCACCTGGTTGCCATTTCTGCAAAGTGATGAGATTTTTCTTGATGATTCACGTTTCATAAAAATCATAAGGGATTTTTTGTGATGAGGGCTGTTAAATCCTACTCATCTGCTCGTTAAAGCGTAGAGAATTATGGCCAACCACAGAGACAACCACAGGGACAAGACTCCACCTTGCTTGATATTGGTGTGATTCATTAATGGAGGTTCATGGGTGTTAGAGGAGAGCTGATTGGTTAGATCAGCTTAGGAGAACAGGTGAGTGACAGAAGTTGGGGTCTGGTGTCAGTGGTTAGTAACCCCCAAGGAAGAGATTTTGCAGGAGCAGAGCAGCTTGGATGAACCAAGGCTTTTACAGAAGCTAAAATTCACTGACAGTGGAAGAAGACCTGAGTCTTCTCAGGGGAGAAGGGAGGGAGGTGGCCTGCAGCCCCCCAGGATGCCAAAAGGGTGCCCTGCAGAGAGGTATCCTGCAGTTCCCTTCTTGTTTTGGGCAGCAGGAGGCACCTTTTCCCTCACAAGGTGGAAAAATGGGGATTCCTGGAGCGTCCTTCCTCCAGTCCTTCCTGCATAGAGATTTTGGGGCATTTTGGAAATGAAGAAGGAAAGGATTCAACAGCCCTGGTGCTGAGGCACTGTGGTGCTCCCCTGTCCTCTCTGCAGTGGGAAGAGAGGGTCCTTGCTCCCAAATGGTCTCCCACTTGTACCCCTGCAGCCCCTTGCATGCAGAGACTTGCTGAGTTTCGCCTCTGGATTTTTTGCTGAAGTTTTCTTTGGGCCCAGTACAGCTCTTAGGCAGGACTCCTCTACCTTGGCCCTTGAAAAAACTCCAGTTTGTTTCAATTTATCATTTGCCTGAGTATAGCAAAAAGAACCCGGCTCGGGTTTCATCACACAGCTCTCCAGCTGCACAAGTTGTTCATCACAGGAGCTAAAATTGAAGCTGTACTATTTGCACCTTTTTCTTCCTTGTTTTTTCCCTTCAAACTCTTAATTACGGCTTGTTGTGAAGTTGTGTGTCTGTTCGTCCTTCTCATTTATCTGGCAGGTATAATTCCTGATTTCGATGGAGCTCCTTGGACATAACGCTCATTTGTAGTTTTGGACATTTAATTTGTTTTACTTTTCAAGCAAGTTCCACTCTTGCTCCGCAGCAGTGTGAGGCGGATGCCAGTTGGCAGCATGCACGCTGCCTCTTGGGGCACATTCCCCAGAGGAACTGGGAGATGAGGCTGCCTTGCTTGGGGTGGGTGTACCCATGGAATGTGGTCCGGTGGGTGCTGGATGTGGGTGCTGGTGGAGCTCAGCAGGGAGGAATCCACTTTTGGGGTCTTCTGTTCCACCCCACCATCCCAAAGCAGAGTGGGACCTCCTGTTTGCCCCAGTGTGGGGCAGGACAGGATCCCTGGGTGCCTCCCCTGTGGTGCAGCTGTGAGTTCAGCACGTGGCCTGGGGGTTAAAGGACAAACTGCGTCGACTTGGAGCGGCATCTCTAGCCTGCCCTAAAGTCTGAATTTCCCGGGCAGCCCTGGGCCACATGCAATGTTTTCCAAAGCTGTAGGCAGGAATAAAGGGTTTAGTTGGATGCACCAGAGCACAACTCCTCTTTGGGGCACGACAAACGTGCGCATGGCAGTTCCTGCCTTCGCTCGTGCTCAGTGACTGAGTTGTTGCTTTTCCCCTCAAAACCTTAACTTCAATTAACCCCTCCTGGTTCTGGGGGATGCTGATGGGAGCAGAGGGGGGTCCAGGGTGTGGGGCTGGCAGGGGCAGGGGGTGGCTGGGGTGCTTCAAAGCACACGGGCCCCGCGGCCGAGCGTGGCCCCAGCCGAGCTCGCGGGGAGCGCGTTTCGCTATTATTTCAATTATTACAACTTCCTGAATAGGTCGAAGGTCGTTCATAATTCACGCTTCTGTCATCTTTACACATGCCAAATGCAGTCTATTAAGCATAAATAAAATTTCAAGTGCCTGACCAGGAAAAGTAAACTGGGATTCATAACAATGAGGCCTTATTCATCCATTTAAAAGTGAATTGTGTGTGTTCCTTTTTTCCGCCCCCCCCCTCCCTTTTCCCTTTATGGCTTTGCAGTTTGGAAGCTTTTATTTCTGCTCGGTAGCACAGATCTCTGACCTGTGGTGTGGGCAGGCACAGAGCACTGATGAGCCAGGCCTCCCCCAGCTTCTCCCCACCTCGGACCCCCTGAACTTTGAAAGTGTTTCCAGACCTGAATCCGATTTTGCTCTTCCTACGTAAACTGTAGTCACACACCGTTGATCCCAGGGCATGTGAAATGCGCATCTGGACTCTGCTGCTTTTTTTTTTTTTTTTTTCTCTCCCCCCTCCTCTGGTTGTTGCTCTCCTGTGCAGAAGCTCTTCCTATACTTGTTCTCAAGCAGACCAGTGCAGGTTAACCCAAAAAAGTTGGTTAATGGGGCAAGCTCAGTCAGCTGGAGAAATGATAGCCAGAAAATTGAAACCTTTCATTAATTACAGTAGAGTCAGGACTGTGCGCCAGAAATTTCAAGCTTTGCGATTGAAAAATCCACTTATTTTATGGTAACACTTTCTAATACAAAAAATACTGCCTGTGGTAGAGGTGCTGCTCTTGCAAAACATGGGCAGCCCAAGGGGTACCTCTGGAACTGGCAGGGAATTTGTGAGGTTCCCCATCTGGGGGTTGCAGGACCCCTCCCCTCCCCGTCTGCCCTCAGTCATCTGCTGACTCAAAATTCGGGCAATGTGGTTCATTTCAACAGTTGGCTTCTCAGTTTTTCCCAGACAGGGTAATTCCGGGAGGTTTTAGATGGGAAGAGTGAGGGAAAAAAAAGCTATTCATATGAAGTAATAAGGACAGCTCTTAAAATCATATTATATTTACCTACATGATTGTTTTTGTTTAAACTTCAATATGTTTTATTGTAGATTCTCGCTGAGATGCAAATTGATGTATAAATGGTTAGTGCAGGTGAATTTTTTTCTGTACATACAGAAATTTTAAAAATTATTTTTAATAATGATTAAAGTTAGTACTCTAATGATATGAAAGTGCCAGGGCTGGAAATCTGTCCCGCAGCCTTTGTTTTGGACAATGTTAGGTCTGAGATGCAAAATAAAGAAACATTACTCAACTTAAAAAATGAAGTTTTTTGAAACACTCATCATGTTTCCCTGCTGAGGGACAGAGAGGCTGGCCAGGCAGTTTCTGATAGGTAGTTGGATCATCTCTGGATTTTTAAATACCAGTGCAGACAAGGCAACTGGCTGCCGAGCCTGCTCCCTGTTCAGGGATATGTCCCACAGCTGCAGGAAAGATGCTGCATCGTCCTGGGCTTCCTCAAGCACAGAGCTTGTGAACAAGACCCTCTTTATGCCCCATCCATGTGTCCTCACTTTGTGGTGAGAGGTGAAAAGGTCTGTCCAAACACCTTTGATGGGACAGGGAAAATACCAGAGAAGGCTGCGCTGTGGTTTTTTGTTCGCTCCTTGGTGTGGAGGCAGCACCAAGCCAGGAAGAGCAGCGGCGTTTTCCTGACTGGGAATCAAAACCTGGGAGCAGAAGGAAGTCCTGGGCAGAGCAGAGGCTTTGGCACAGTCCCTCTGGGATGGTGGAAGTCTTTCCTGGCTGTGTGGTGATCCTGCTTCTGTTTCCACCCCAAGATGGAGGTCTCCAGAAATCTCTTCAGTCAGTGTGCACATTTTATTCCACATAACATTTTTACCCCAAACCAGCCAGCAACTGGGCCTGTCTTCCACAGATCCGACTGCAGCTTTCCTTTCAGATATGCAGAGGCCATTACACTTCTGGAATTAAAAATCCACTTTTCAATACATTCATCGTAACAAATGGAAAACCAAGCATTGCTTGCAGCAAGCATTCACTGGATGTGGCACTGTCATCAGGTTTATTTGCAGGAGGTAAAAGCTGGCTTCATTTAAATATGTTTTGGCCTCTGATGGGCTGAGCTGTGTTGCCTCAGTGCAGCCCCAGCATGCTGAAGCCCACCAGGAAGCTCCGTATCCTTCAGCACCGACAGCAGCATTGGATCCACAGGGGGTTGTGGTACCAGATATTTGCCTGGCTGCATGAAGGGATATGCACAGGACTCTGCCAGGCTCTCCTGGCCTCCAGGACACTCGGTGGAATGTGAAATCCCCTCAACAAGAGATACAAATGGGAAGCCCGAGCAGCCCAGGCTGGTGGTGTGGGTGAGGAGGGAGGGTGGATCACACTGCCCATAAACTCCTTTTCCTGTTTTTTTAATGGGGAAAATTGGCCACAAGCAGGGGGTTATGGCACTAGTACCTTGTGCCTGATGTGTTTTGCCAGCCCTTCTGTCACCTGGTGAGGGGTGAGCACGGGGTGTGGGATGAGCTGCCCCGGCAGCCTCCCCTGCCTCTCCCTGCACTGTCGTCTGGAGTGGCTTTTGGGACAAACGGAAGGAAAAAACCCTCCACATCTGAGGAAATGCATCCAAATTCGCTGTTTTTTTGGTATTTAGCCCGCATCCGTGGGCACAGCTAGCGCAGGCAGAAAGGATTAGGCTGTACGGCCACCTCCTGGAGGACGCGGGTATGTGCTGGCTGCCGTCTGTGTGCCCGGGCAGGGAAAGCACCCACCGCGGGTCACAGTCCGCGTGTGACCGGGCAGGGAAGGACCCCACGAACCTCCAGACACTTGTCCCTACCTGTGACACACTCATCTGTGTGACTTTGAACACCAGAGGTGATTTGCTGCACTGCAATGAGTGTCGAGAGTTAAGAGTTTGGGAGCAAACTCTTTAAAAATACATTAGTCTGAGAAAAAGCAAAGGCATCATTTTTTAGTGTAGGAAACATAGCTGTCATGTGGTTTTGTTTAACAAGGCCCGAGGAAGTTACTAATATTTATTTGAGCTGCTTCGTGGAGCTTTTTAGTGCTCTTCACATTTCCTGCTGAGACAGAAAGCAGCCAGATGGATTTTGGGAATTTCCTTTCGGCAGAGTCCCATGGTGCTGGCGTGTGCTTCCTCTGGTGCACGGGCCCAAGGGAGGGTGTCCCCTCTGCCCTCCCCCACAGCCTCCTGCCTCCCCAGAGGGCTCCTTCCCACAGCCCAGCATCACCTGTGTGAGGGGACAAGTGTCACTGGCCAGGGCCACCACCAGCAGCTTTGGCTGCTCACGGTGTTCCTTCACCAAGGACTGATTTTTCCTTTGGTTTCCATTTGAAGCTAAGGAATAACCAGATGCACTGCTTCTTACAAGCTTCTGTGCTCACAGCTTTTTTTCACTGTGTAGACTGTTGGAACAGAGGGCTGGATGCCTATGGCTTAACCAGCAGCCTCTCCTCATGTCTGCTTTAGAATTATAAAAACATTAAGGTTGGAAAAGATGTCTAAGATAATCAAGTCCAAGCATTGAAGTTACTTTAGTACCTTTTCCCAGTGCAACAGGAGTTCCTGCCCTTACCAGGATCACTCAGGGATGTGTTTTATAGCTGCTCTGTACTCGGGTTTGGTATAACTCAGCAGACAAGTTGCTGGTGATATCTGCAGTCATCACACAGCTCATTTTGCAGCAGAGGCTGTTGAAAGCAGTCCTTTTTATCCTCACAGAGCCCAGAACACAATGGCTTTGGGGCTGGAAGGAGCAGACCTGCCATGGTGAATCAGCTCCTCTCCAGCAGCACATCATGAGCGGGCAGGCTCTGCCACACTCACCAGCAGGGGTTGATACTTCTTTGCCTATTGTGGTGCTTGCCTTGCTTTTTCATTCTGTTTTTTGTTTTTGTTTTTTTTTTTTTTGGTTTTTTTTTTTTTTTCTCCAGATATTCTACAGAGTGGTAGCAGATATTGAACCAGGAGAGGAGCTCTTACTGTTCATGAAGAGTGAAGATTATTCACATGAGACAATGGCTCCGGACATCCACGGTTAGCCTCTTCTTACTGTTTCACCTGACAGAAAATAGCGCTGAAATTAACCCAGCATTTAGGCAGATTTTTTCTTCTGTTGAAATGGCTTCACTGTGCCAGGGAGGAGAGCTGGAGTGTGGTTGCATTTGTCTATCTTCTGCCCTTCTGTTCCTGACTGAAACTTGATGGTTTTGTGGGGGTGCAAAACAAGAGCAACAGTCCCTGTCCTTATCTCAAGACTGCTGCTCCTGCAGGACACGTATGGGCCTTGGTTATAGGTTATTTTTTGTCATTTAGCCAAGCAACTGTGACCTTGAAAAGAAGAAATCTGAGGTTGTCAATGTTGCTGTCACTTGTGAGGACCTCTCAGCCATTCTTGCTCCTCACATTTGTCTTTTACTCATCCCACACACAGATTCTTCATCTGAAACTCCTGAGTTGTTGCTCAGATTGCTCCCTCAGTCTGCAAAATCTCCTTTAGCTGTGCTGCTTATTGGGAAGGGGGTTATCAGCTGCAGTGGGAACTGAGTGTGGGATATCTGCTTAATGCCCAGCAGGCTGCAGTTTATGTCCAGAAGACCTTTTACAAATTTTCAGGGTTTCAGGGACAATGCACAGGGCAAGAATTATCAAGGTCTCCCCTTTCTTGCAACTGCTGGTACATTTAAAGTGGTATTTCTTGTTCTCTTAAGAAAAAAAATGAGGATTATACATTCATTCCCATTTGGTTTTGTATTTGGGTTTTTTCCCCAGTGGTAACTTTGTTTAGTTATTGCTGAAGGCGTCCCCTCGCCAGCACACTGTTCACCCTGCCTAGTCCCCCTGGTCAAGTAGCTATTGTATAAATGACACCAGAGGAAATCTCTGCAGTCACATGCAGGATCATGTCCCACAGGGCTGATTTAGAAGCAGACTGAGCCAAAGTATTGCTCGTGGACAGCCAAGAACAGAGCCCCATGACACTTTCTCTGGATCAGCTCAACTGTCAAGTAGCAACCAAGAACATTCATTGGGGATTCCAGCCAGACTCCTCAGTGCCTTTCTGACTCAGAGCCTCAGGGCATTTATATCTGGAACCAAACCAGGGTGTCTGGCTCCTTGTATGCACCAACAGTAGAAAATGCAGCAGAAAAAAACCAAAACATTGTGGGATGCTCTTCTCCAAGTTTGTTTTTTGGGGATTTTCTTCAGCTAATCTATTCTTTTGCAGAAATTACTAGTTAAGGGAATGCAGTACTCACTCCAAAGTAACTCTTTACTGATATGCTACACTTTTCAGTGAGAAATTATGACTGATTTGTTGGAATTTAAAGCAAAGAATTTAACTTCATGCATCTCTGGCTTACTTTGAACAGGTGCTGCAGAAGGACTGTGATGAAAGTGGAGAGGCTTTTAAAAACTCTAACCACCCTTTTGGCTATTTTAGAAGCTGATGTTTGTGTCTGAGTCAGTCTCTTTCATTGAGAAATGCAGAGACTGGCAGCCTCTGCTGGATATCCATGTTAGACCCTGTATAATTCCATTTAGGATGGTATTTAAACACTTGTCCTTGGTATTTAAACTTTTATCCTAAGGCAGTGTTAGGGATTCCTGTTGGATGTCACCCAGGCAGTTAACATGGAATCAAAGCATTATTATAAAGCATTCTTAGGGATCCTTCTTTCTTTTGAGATTCTTCTCCTTTTTTTTTTTTTTTTTTTATCGAAGAGCAATTCATTAACCGCCCCACCATCCAACACCTGGTGGGGTGGTGGTTAAAAATGAGTGGGAACTGAAGTGGTGTCCCTGTGCCCACCCCCTGTGTGTTGCAGAGGAGCGCCAGTACCGCTGCGAGGACTGTGACCAGCTCTTTGAGTCCAAGGCCGAGCTGCTGGACCACCAGAAGTTCCCCTGCAGCACACCTCACTCCGCCTTCTCCATGGTGGAGGAGGACTTCCAGAAGAAGCTCGAGAACGAGAGTGACCTTCAGGACGTGCATGATCTCCAGGAGTGTAAGGAATGTGACCAAGTCTTCCCAGACTTGCAAAGGTAGGAGAAGGTGCTTGAAACGTGATTGAAGGGGGCAGATTCTGTGATGGCTTCAGTTGGGTCATGCAGGGCATCAGAACCTGATAAATTCACCTTCCACAGAAACCAAAGATTTAGATGAGCAGGGTTTCTATGGCAGCTGGTGGTTTATGGTATAAAAGGCAATAGAGTCTAAATAAATAAGAAATTTGATCCTTGATGTGCTTGAAGTCCTTAGTGAGAATCTTAGATTAAGAGCTGGATGTTTTGCTAATCAGATCTGAACTGGGCTGATTGCAGTGCAACCACAGAAGTGGTTCCACTTCACATCAACTGAGGTCTGGATTCCTTAGTCTTAAGTAGAAGTAATTTGGAGCATCTCTGAGTGTCGTTCACTGATGTTACCAATTTTGTATTTGCAAACAAGGCATTTTAGTTAGAGATGAGTTCTAGATGTTAATAAATATGTCTATATGTAGATATTTATTTTTAGCTGTATGGTCATGAAACACCAGGGTTTGTTGTTTTTTTTAAATTTATCTCTCTGTTAAAACAGATAGATCTGTGTGCATATGTACCCAAAATACACATAGAATGTAAACAGTGAAGCTTTCCTGTCACTATAGTTTTTGTGATTACTTAAAATGCAATATTGCAGTGCAAATTTTGCAAGTTGCTGGAAGATAACAGAGTACACAGGAATTTTTGCAGTACATCCCTTACAGATTCACATCTTGGTGATTTCCTGACCTGAGGAAGGATAACCTCAACCAATGTTTGATAGTAATGTTGAGATATCTCAATAACAAAGTCCTGGGCCAGATGCTCTGCTGAGATGGGACCTTTTGTAGGAAGCTGGTTGATATCTAGGATCTTTTGTTTTCAGAGACTTAGCACCATTCCCACTCTCCAATCCTGTCTTCTTTTTTTTTTTTCCTTGTTGTGTGGGCCCAGCCAGCGTGACGGTGAGCTGCCCTTTTTCAGCACAGCAATGTGTGAATCATTTGCCCCTTAAAAGCTGGCTTGTCAGTTTAGAATATTTTGTGTGTTTCACAGAAATCTTCACTAGTCCATGGTCCATGGTCTCGTGGTGTCTGTTGGAGGTTAGCATGGTTTTTTTGCATGCCCAGAGTTGATCCCTTTGGATAATTGCTCCTGGATGCTCCAGGGGCTGGTTCTGCAAGATGGAGCCTTCTCTCACAAAACAGAGATGTTCCTTCACTCCTCTCCATGGAGCATTTACCCCAGCATCATGTGGGGTGTCCTAGATCAGTGGATGATCCTTGCTCTTGGACAAAACTACTGGCACTGAAATCGAAACATGATGTGCCAAACATCACTCCTCATGTAGATCACCTGCTGAGCAGGAATTTGTGCAGGCGTAAGGTCTTGTTCACTGGCTGATGTTGGGCAGTGTGTGCCTCCATGTGTCTGATTTTCAGTCTGAGGGATTAATTTCAAGGGGCTGATGGAGGCAGATCAAGTCAGAAGAATTTCCAGCAGCCTGGGTGAGGCAGGACTCTGGTCTGTGAGGGTTTTTGCATGTTGGGAATTATTCAGTGTTAAAGCTCTCTTCTCCCTGCGAACGAGAGGACAATATCTAACATATGGGAATCATTGAGGAAATGTAAATTTAGCTTAAAATATTAAGTATTGAAGAGAAAAGGCAGAAAACAAAGAACGAGTCATCATAAATAGATGGGCAGTACTGTGAAAAAGAGTGAAAAATGAGAGCGAATGCAGCCCTTCTCCGAACTTCTGAATTATTGAAAGGCTCATTCACCACACAGACAGTTCACTGCAAAAAAGTGCCAAAGTGTGCTATATCCAGATTTTATAAAACAAAAGGCCCAAGTGAGCCATGCTTGAGGGTGTGAGTAATTAAATGGAGAAATAGCTGAGCAGGAGGATGGGGGTGTTGGGTCCAGGAGTGCCCAGTGCTGATGGCTGGTCATGGAGCCATGACAGAGTCTGGGTGCCCACAGCCAGGGACAGGAATCTCTCTAGGTCCTATGGCAAATTGGTTTAAGTGATAGAAAGTCAATTGTTATAAAAGTATTAGGAGGAGAAGTCAGAATTATTTTTCCCCTAAAAAGAAGAAGAGAGGTAGAAGTAAGAGCACCTGCGAAGTGCAGGCATTTCCATTGCCTGTGGCTGAAGGGAGGTTGCTCTTTGGGCTACACAGTCCAAACGAGGCTGTAACCCCAGCAGGTTTTGCCACTGATTCAGCAGAGATCAGTGGGAACTTCATGTGAAAACAGTTTGGGCATCCCAGACTAAAATTCCCAATTTCCAGTGAGTTTTCTGTGAATCCACTCTTGCATTATGTAGTGATCTTCCCTCAAGCAGTGGTGTGAGTTATGACTCTGTATCTGACCAAACAATACAGGTGTTTAAAAAGACATATTTGCTACAAATGAATGATAAAATTTCGGAGACGATAATTTATATGAAGATGCGCAACAGAATTTAGGTGGACGTTGAATATCCTAATAATAGACTGAATAAACCACTAAGAAACGAATGACTAAACAACCACACAATTGCACACAGTTCATAGTAATCATCAAGAATAACTTCAGTTGTGGTGTACCTTATCCAGAGGCTTCTTAAACTCATCCTGTCCTACTCCAGAGGAGTTATTCATCATCTGTTCCTGCTGTAAGAAAAACTGGCTCCCATCAAAGGAGTGGATTTATAGCAGGTGGTGGCATCCAAGGTGTGTTTAGAGGGAAAGTCATAAGGCAGAAATAATTCAGACTGCAGGGAAGAATTACCAGAGTGAAATACTGAGAGGTGTATGAAATAATCTCCTTGGGGAGCGATGGCAGCAGCATCTCCTGGAGCATTTGCAAGTGGCCTGGCAAAACATGAGAGGATGTGTTATTCTGGTGGGGAGAAGGAGGTTCTGCCTCCTGGCTGGGGTGAGCCTGGAACTCACAGGACTTATTTCTGTCCGGATTGGGCCTTTGGGGCTTTTAAATTATTTTTTCTTTTGGCTGTAACTATGTGCTCTGCTCTCTCCTCTTCCTATAAACCTCATCTCACTGAGCCCTGTTCCTGTTTCCACAGCCTGGAGAAGCACATGCTGTCACACAGTGAGGAGAGGGAGTACAAGTGTGACCAGTGCCCCAAAGCTTTTAACTGGAAGTCCAACTTGATACGTCACCAAATGTCACACGACAGCGGGAAGCACTACGAGTGTGAGAACTGTGCCAAGGTACAGTGAATTTGTGGGCTGCCTGGCACTTCTTGTGCTGCTAGATGCAGGGGAGCATGGAAGTGGGGGTCCCCCAGGCTGGGATGCAGGAGGGCATAGGGATTCTGCCATGCTCCAGATGGTTTCTCAAGGGTTTTCACTTCTGCTTCGAAAATATGTTATTTTTCTTTCCCTTTTGATTTGGAAATGGCTGTGGAGTCTGAAATGGGCACTGATGCAGGATGCTGAGCATCCTTGAGCTCAGGGCTTGGCTCCTTGAGAGGATTGGTGGCATGTAAGAAGGTCAATGAGGGGCAGGTACCCTCAGGGAAATACAGGGCAGAGGATTCCCTAGGCTGTGTACCAGCTGCTGGGACCAGAAACCTCAGGACACTACTGCAATATATATCAAAAATAAGCAATAGCAATGCGCCCCAGCTGCACTGAGTACAACTCTCATCTCTAAAGCCTCTTCATCACTTCCTGGCACTGGGCTTGCTGTGGGGGTTATTTGTATAGGGTGTGGTACTCTGCATTGCTTTTTATAAGATGCACAAAGCTTGGCCCTTTTGCATGAGGACTTATTTGATTTTAGGTAGATTTGCTGCAACAGTAGGAATTTCATATTGAGCTGACACTTTTAAGATGTAACCAAGTCCTGGTTTCTAGCTCTGGGTTGGGTACAGGCTAATTTGTCACACACTCAGGTATCAATATAAATTATTGCAGTAACACTTAGAGGTTTCAAGCAGCCACATTTTCACTCATTTCCCATTAATTCCCTGACCTCAAATGCTCAATTTCTAATGGCAAAGTCAAATGCATCTGCTCTAAAGGGGTTAACAGACCCATCCAATACTCGGGTGATCCTGGGAAACTGAGGCCCCTTCCTGCAGGCACTGCTCCCATTGCTGGCCATTAGCGAGGGTTTTAATCTTAGAATACTCCCAAAAATAGCTCCAAGGTTTGAATTTTAAAAGACTCTTGTAATAACTGGCTTCTTCTGCAGTCAAGTTTCTTGGTTAATCAGTACTCATTTCCTAGCAGGTTTTCACGGACCCCAGCAACCTTCAGAGGCACATTCGTTCCCAGCATGTGGGGGCTCGTGCTCACGCTTGTCCAGAGTGTGGCAAAACCTTTGCCACTTCTTCAGGCCTCAAACAGCATAAACACATCCACAGCAGTGTCAAACCTTTTATATGTAAGTCTTCAACTAAACGTCTTTGATTAAGTGTTGTTTCTCTTGCTATAAAGCAGCACAGCCTGGAAGCAGGAGGTTGTGTTCTGCTCCCTTTGAACTTCCCACCCGTGTCACAAGGGCTGTGAGTTCCTGGATGAGTTCTGGGTAATTTGTGGTCCAATGCAAGGAGTTATTTTTGTGTGATTTTCCTTTTCAGACAGACACTGTGTGCTGTATAAATGTACCTGTTGTCCCGGGGATGTTTTTCCATGCACAGATGCAAAGTGAGGAGTGGGATTTAGCCAGAAGGAGCCATGCCAGGCTTGGTGGCTGCAGCCTCATTGCTCTGCACTGTGCTGAGCTGGCTGCTCTCCTCCTGCTTTGGGAGCAGATTTTGGGCTGCAGAGTCGCCACAGCAGGTGCCATGACTTTTGCTGGAGTTGGAAAACAAATCTCAGCGGCAGTGAGATTCATCTTGCCACCTTCCTCGAGTCTCCTCTGCATGCCGCAATTTTAAGGACTGAGTTGAGCTGTTAGATCTTCACTAACAGCTTCTCCAGCAATAAAACTTGCCTTGCATGTGCGCCTGGCTCTGTACTGGGCTGAAATGGGATCGTCAGCACCTCACAGGTTGCATTTGCTGCTGAGCCAGAACCTCCTTGGGCAGGGTACAGGTTGCTTTCCCTCCCTTTCACTGGGGAAGCAGAGGAAGAAAATATTTTAAAATATTGTTCTTGGTAGTGCTACTCTCCACCACAGCCTTTTCAGGCACCTGCTGTGACTTGAAAGGTACCTTGACCATCTCCCCTGCTTGTCTGGCAAACCTCCTAATCTTTTGCTGCTCTCAACAATAATTTTCCAAAATATCTGCTCCACACCTGTGAAAAGCATTGGCCACAAGCTAAAATATTTCCTCAAGAGGAGGAGTATTGGCTCAAACAACTCATTTGTGCAAAATCTGTAACCTGCCACTGGGTGAGTAATACTTTTGGTTTGGACTCCTTCAATGAGAAAATGTATAAATAGATCCAATAATAAATATCACTAATAATTTTTAAAGCTGATTGCAGATTAAATGATTACACTTAATTAGAAAACTAACTTCTGGTTAGGTAAGGACTCCTCAGGTAGGCCAATTCTACATAGAACTCTCTAAGTGGAACCTCTCCTGAATGAAATAATCTCTCAAATGCTGTTTGCTGCTGTTTTTCCTGATAAATCAGAACAACAACTGGTATTCTTCACTTGTAGTGTGAGGGATGAAACCCCACGGAGCAGCCTACAGAAAACAGCAGTGTAATTGCAGAACAAAAGGGTTTGGAGCCCACATGTTTGGTCGGCTTTGCCGAGCCGTGAGAGGGAGGTAGGGTCACCTAGAGCAGATATCTGCTTTCCACCAGAAGGCCACACACCATGATTTACTTGTACCAGTCTGTTTATGGCAACTGTCTCTTATTACAGTGCGCCGCCCAAGCTTGAGTGAAAACTCACCAACACTAAGGTAATTACTCACTGCCTTCGCAAAATCTCCAAATAGAAACCACATGCCATAATAGACTGAACATATTCTAAATAGTACTTACAGTAATTTGTTTAATAAGCAGAAAATATGCAAACTTAACTGCTGGCTAATTTGGGGTCCGGAGACAATCACCGTACAGAGTGTGCGTAGGCATGAGATTAAGTTTTTGCAATTTTTGAGCCAGATTGGGGGGTTTGTGTTAAACCTGGGGCAATAAAAGCTGCAAGGAGGGAAGCTTCTCTTATAAGTTAGTTGCTTAAAAGTATGGCAGTGAGATTTAAAGGATGTAATAAGGTGTAACAGCAGAAATCAAACCCAGATCCTGTTGCTTTTGTACATGGAAGCAATTAAAGTTGATAAGCTCCCCCCATCTACTAAAGTTTAAGTCAAGTGATGAAAAAGAGGTAGGTGTGATAAAAAATTTATCTGGGGAGTCCTGGCTCTTGGGAATATCCATGGAGATGTCACAGTCAGTTTAGACAGAGTCTCCTCCAGAATCCCAAACTGGTGTGCCCATCACTGATGCTGTGATACACTCAGGCTTCAGGTGACAGTCCCCAAAGGAAGAGTTCTCCAGGGAGCAAGGGCTTCCACCTGAGCACAAAATTTCTTTGCCAGCCCTTAGAGCCCATGGATTAAATAGAATGCCTGTTGAATGGAAGAGGCACCTTGAGCAAGCAGCACCTCGTTAAATAGTCTTAACTAACTTCAGTGCTCGAAAAGGTAAATTGTTGGTACAGCTGTTAATTGTTTCCTGAGATTATAATAATAAATATTTATGTATTTTAGTGGTATTGCCATTATTGATTGAATTTAGTTTAAAAACAGATAAAATACATTAAGTCAAACTATTAATTTGCATCTCCCTTAATAGCCTGTAAGGACATCTTTAAATTTTAAGTGCATAATTATTTTTGCCTTTCTCCAGAGTAGAATATTTCTTGATTCTGTTGACTTTGGAATATATTAACGGAGAATAATAATTTAATTATGTGCCACTGTTCTTTAAGGGAGAACTTCCCAGATTTTAGGAAGACCTAGTCTGTGCCAATACCCCTCTTTTCAGTCCTTTGCCACTTCAGCCAACCTGATCAAAGCCTTATCTTTAATAAAGCCGTGTGAATCAGAAGCAGGACCTCAACACAACCTGACAGAAGATCAGAAGTTTGTAAAACATGATTTCTTTTTAATTCTACAATAGCCTATCCTTGGAAATGCATGCATTTGAGATATTTCTTTTTCTGGAAAAATACAGGTGGGCTATCCTGCTTTACACATGGGGGAGGAGTAGATTCAAAATATCCAAGATGGGGCTTGTGTGAACCTATGGATGTGACACTCCAGTCACCATTTGGGTCAGTTTAATTTTGGTTTTTGTGATCAACGTGATGGGAGCTGGGGGAAATTCCTGTGTAAAGCCTCAACAGTGAAGGTAAGGGGCCTGATTCTGCACCCTGGAGTGTGGAACAGAAATCTCAGGCCTGCAATAAGGTTAAAAATAGGAGAAAATTGCAGAAAAATCAGAGCTTCATAACTGCAAAAATGAATGATAAATAATTCTATAGTAAGTAAAAAATATATCTGTTAAATAGGCAAATAAATTATTTTTTAAAGGGACAAAAACTACTTAAAAAGAGAAAATCAAGCATTTTCAAGAAACTAGAATAATCTCATCTTTCTTGTCTCTCATTTCTCTCTCTTCCACATTTTTCCCTCTCCATTTTTCGCTTTATTTCTGATTTTCTCTCTCTTCTTTCTTGCCTTTCCTTGTGAATGAAGATTTCCAGCAGGAACAGTAACTGATACACAGAAACAAACCTCCTTCCTGAATTACCGCGCTGCAAACTTCCTGTGTTTGGGCCCGATCCTGCAGCGTTTACCCCACGCATTGTCCCGGGCATGTCAGAGTGGGATGGGAACAGGGGGAAAAACGGGTGGATGGGGCAGGATCAGGCCCGGGAACAATGGGAGCATTGTTGGTGAGACACGGAGCAGGCTGCAGGAGAGGTAAACAGTCAGGAGATGACAACAAGTGGTGGGGTTTCTCAAGGGCAGGGATTTGAGGAGCAGGAAGGTTAGCGCGGGCCCCGGTGCGAGTGGAAGTTAGAGGACGTGATTGCAGTTCATGGGAACCAAGAGTGCAGGATGGGATACATTCAATTCAGTTTCCTCTGCAGGCTTAAAATAGAGCCATTGTAAATTATGTCAGACTGTCTCAAATCATGAAAATGATTGTTAAAAAGGCCTCAGAATACACAATGCGTATTGTTGTGCGGCTTTGATGTGTGAAAGATGAGAGTTTATGATAGAACACAAATTACATAAAAATAAAGTGGCCACATGCTTTTTCCTGGCTGGGAAAAGAAAAAAAAGAAGGAAAAAAAAAAGGATTTATTGCAGAGGGATAACAGTGCTTGTTGATAGTGGTGCTGCCTTGTTTTTAAACAGCTCTGGAGGTGATACTGTTAGGAGCAAGGTAGTGCAGAGATATAGACAAATTTTGGCATAATGAAGAGCACAAGACACAGCACAGCCTTGGGACTTGCCTGATGCTCCTGCTTATCCAAAGGATGCCAAAAAGGGACATAAAAAGGCACTGGGGAACTAAACATTGCCCTCTTCCAGACCCTACTTCTACTTACTGACTCTTAACTTGGTTGCTGCCCCAATTTGCTCCCTAGAGGTTTGTAGCCGCCAGAAATTCAGGAGCCTGCAAAATCCTGTTTGCCTCAGTGACGTGACTGACTCTGTGGTGTCTCACTCTGCACCACTGGGACCTCTTCCAGCCTCCTGCCACTGTGGAAGGTTGCTGGGAGCTGAGCTCCAACGTGCAGAGTGTCACAGGCTGGATCAGGCCCTGACCTGAAGGTAGATCTGCTCCCCTGTGTGTTCCCAGGCCTTCTCCCAAATGCTGCATTTGTGAGACTGAAATCATTCTCATCCCAGAGGTGTTTGAAAGAACATTCATCAGGCTCTTGCTGAGCATCAGAGGTGCAAATAAAGAGAGTTTCATTCTTAAAGGAAATTGTTGAAATATGGTCGATCTTGGTATGTGCAAGAGGCAAATTATCAATATTAAGACTAGGAAAGTTAAGATGTGGAATTAAGAGTTACAACATCTCACGCACCTGTAAGCACTGTATGCATTGCATGAATAGAAATGCATTGGATGTATGAGAGTACTGAGGTTTTCCAGGTTCCAGCCTGGACTTCCATGAGATTAAATTTTTCATTGTAAGTGGAAAAAAAAAAATGTTTGTTACATTTATACTTGCAAATAGGAAATACCTGGTTATCTCCTCCTTCACCTCTTTTCTATTCTTGCAGAGTGAAAGCTCTGTGAGGCAGCTTCATCTCTGTCTGGTCCTGCAAATATTTATTTTAATGATTCATTTCCACATGGGAATAGTGACATAAATGGATGCCATTTGAGGACACCTGTGCTCTCACACAGGAGCACCATGGGTTCATGTGGGGTCACAGCACGGGGTCGTGCCTCGTGGGGGGCTCTGGGGGCTAATGCAATGTGGAGTAATGGTACTGAATGTGCAGCTCTGTGCAATGCGAAGAACAAATGAGGAGAATGTGTCTTTTAGTGATTCCAGACCTTTTTTGCTTGGTTGGAGCGGGTTTTGGTGCTGTCTTCTGACATTTGTCTGCTCAGATGCCTTGCTTTGGAGAGTACAGTTGCTTTTGTACATTTATGCACCTACACCTCTCCCTGCGCCTTCCTCATTGACATTTGGCGGGTAAAAAATGGTGTTGTTTGCACAACTTTGAGGGTGGGGGCAATTACCACAAAGCCTGAGATGTGTTGTTGTTGTTGTTTACATACAGGTGAGGTCTGCCATAAATCCTATACTCAGTTTTCAAACCTTTGTCGTCATAAGCGCATGCATGCTGATTGCAGAACCCAAATCAAGTGCAAAGACTGTGGACAAATGTTCAGCACTACGTCTTCCTTAAATAAACACAGGAGATTTTGTGAGGGCAAGAACCATTTTGCAGCAGGAGGATTTTTTGGCCAAGGCATTTCTCTTCCTGGAACCCCAGCTATGGATAAAACGTCCATGGTTAATATGAATCATGGAAATCCGGGCCTTGCTGACTATTTTGGAGCCAATAGGCATCCTGCTGGTCTTACCTTTCCAACAGCTCCTGGATTTTCTTTTAGCTTCCCCGGTCTGTTTCCTTCAGGCTTGTACCACAGGCCACCTTTGCTACCTACTAGTTCTCCTGTTAAAGGACTTCCGAGCGCAGATCAGACAAACAAAAGCCAAAGTCCCCTCATGACAAATCCTCAGATACTGCCAGCCACCCAGGATATTTTGAAGGCACTAAATAAACAACCATCTGTAGGGGAGAATAAGCCAGTGGAGCTTCAACCAGAAGGGTCCTCTGAAGAGAGGCCGCATGAGAAACTCAGTGACCAGTCAGAGAGTAGTGACCTTGACCTTGACGATGTCAGTACCCCCAGTGGCAGTGACCTGGAAACCACCTCGGGCTCTGATCTGGAAAGTGACATTGAAAGTGAGAAAGAGAAATTTAAAGAAAATGGTAAAATGTTCAAAGACAAAGTAAGCTCTCTGCAGAGCCTGGCGTCAATAAATAATAAGAAAGACCACAGCAATCATTCCATTTTCTCACCATCCTTAGAGGAGCAGACTGCGGTGTCAGGAGCGGTGAATGATTCTATAAAGGCTATTGCTTCTATTGCTGAAAAGTACTTTGGTTCAACAGGACTTGTGGGGCTGCAAGACAAAAAAGTCGGAGCCTTACCTTACCCTTCCATGTTTCCCCTCCCGTTTTTTCCAGCATTCTCTCAATCAATGTATCCATTTCCTGATAGAGACTTGAGACCGTTACCCTTGAAAGTGGAGCCCCAATCACCCAGTGAAATTAAGAAGATCCCAAAGGGAAACTCTGAGTCTCCCTTTGACCTCACCATAAAACGTAAGGAGGAGAAGCCACTTACTCCCATCCCCTCAAAGGCAGCAGCCCCCTGTGCCTCCAGCCAGGACCAGCCGCTGGATCTCAGCATGGGC
>VXBQ01010620.1:24521-47561 GCA_013400175.1 Phainopepla nitens
AGAAAGGAGGAGACCTCGAGCAGAGGAAAGCTTCAGAGTCCTCTTTGCAGCACGCCAGGCCCACCCCGTTCTTTATGGATCCCATATACAGGTAAAGGACTCTCTGCAGGCTCTGCCAGAGCTGCCACCCTGTCCCCTCTCTGTGTCCCTGGAGGTGCCATTGCACTCCCAGGGCATGGGGGGCCCAGGCCACATGCTGAGCTTAGCATCCCTCCTCACACATCCCAGCTGCTCCAAGTGGGCCACGGGACTGGCAATACTGCAATTAGCAAGCCCTCGTTACCATGAGTCATTAGTTTAACCTGCATAGTTCGACGTGCAGAGGTTGAATATATTCTCTTACCCATAAACAAGTTGGCATCAATATTGAATATTTGTTTGTTTGATGTGTATTTGATGTCACTGGTTTGCCTGAAATTCATTTGATTCCAAAGCTCTGCCTACTCTGGCTTCCCCTGGAGATGACAGTGCCTCTCCCCAGGGTACCCCTTGTACTCCGCTCTGCCAGCTCCTCTTGAATTCAAGAGGAGTTTCTCACAGGTACCACAAAGAAACACATTAGCCCTAAGCTGTATTGAAAGTACAGAAACTGAGAATGATTTCTGCCCTTTTTTACCATTATTTAAATACTGGGTTGATTTCTCCAGGCATTTCATTCATAAAATTGAAGGCACAGCATCTTTGTGTGTACAAAGCCTCACTGGCGGGCTCCTTAGTCATGGAATCATCACAGAAAGGCTTGGGTTGAAAGGGGCCTTAAAGCTCATCTCATTCCAACCCCCTGCCGTGGGCAGGGACACCTTCCACTCCACCAGGCTGTGCTGCTCCCCATCCGTGGTCTACCTTGTGAAACCAATGTGAGCCTCGTTGTTGGCTTTGGAAGCTGCACACTGTCAGTGAGCTGAGATTTTAAAAACCAGAGGTAAAATCCAGACCTCCTGGTGTTTCCCAGCAGAACTGAGGTGGATCTCACTGGGATGTGAATTTCACCTGCATCCTGTGTGTGTCAGCCCCCCTTTGCCCTTTCTGCTCTTACATCTGTAACGAGTCAAAGTCATGCATCTAAATTAGTTTAGAGAAATCTTAGCCATAAAAATATTTGTCTGTAATATAAATTACTGGTTTTACAGCCTCTTGTTAAAAAAAAAAGGATACTGCCATGTAAATTATGTTCATTTATTACTTTATCTGAAAGAGAAGTGCTATGGGCAAAGTTTTTGGTGAGTGCTGGTGCATAAGACAACAAGTCTGTATTATGAAGAAACAGGATATGATGCTATTTACTGAGATGGTTTTATTCATGCCAGATTCATATCTGTGTTAGACCATAAGTTTTCTTTGCGTCATATTCACTTAAAATGCCTGAAGCAGCGGAAATAGTGATCCATGGTTTATGACCCTGCATTAACAACTAATTAAATTGCATTGCAAACTCCCCTGCCCAGGGCAGAGGGGTTGGAACTAGATGATCTTTAGGGTCCCTTCCACCCCAAACCATTCTGTGAGCCTACATTTCTATGACTTTAATGAAATCTGTGCAAATTCTGGCAGCACAGCACGATGCCAGTTATAACTGAGCCTTCCATGAGTTACCTCTACATACGGACAACACGATTCAGCCATGAAACCATGCACATCAGTAACAGAAAAAGCAAAATCCTCAGATTTCCACACCGTTTCTGAATTATCCACGCTGGGTTTTGCTGCCGTGAGTGAATTGCAGGATTTGCTGCTGGCACCCCGGATTCAGTGTGTTCCTACAAGCCCACCTTTCTTGCCCTGCTTGACCTTGGCTGTGCACAGGGGAGGTTTGCAGGGTGCTGGCTGTGATGTCATGTGTGGACAGATGGCAAGGGACCCATTGCCCAAGGCTCTGTTGCCTTGAATTCTCCTCTTAGTGCTGAGCGTGCTCAGTTGCCTTATTTCTTTATTAAAGTGCTTGTTAGTTAGTCATTGGTTCCTATTATAATGGTTGTCAATCTTTTGAAATGGGATTATTCCCTTTATAAATGGTATAATCTACTTTAAAGGTGATTCCCAGCCCCACCCTGACAGTAATGAGCTGTGTGTGGGAATCAAGACTTGAGTGTTCTCCCTTATCTTTTACTGTTATCTCCTGGAAACAAATTGCTTGACGTGTAATTGCCTGTTTTAAACCTGAGTAGCTGTATGATTATTAATCTCTGAGACTGATTCATCACAAGCAAATCTAATTTTAACATTTACAGAGTAGAAAAAAGAAAACTAACTGACCCACTGGAAGCTTTAAAAGAGAAATACTTGAGACCTTCCCCGGGATTCTTGTTTCATCCACAAGTAAGTATTTTGGGAATTTTGATGTTGTAAACAAGCCTGTTGATGCTTCAAAGCAGGTGCAGAGAAATGAATGCAGTCTTAGTCATTTTTGGATTTCCTAAAACACACAGTTTTTGCTGGACCATTGTGATGGAAAAGCGTAAGCATTGTTCTGAGCTTCTTGATGTTTTGCAGATGAAACAACATGTTTTGATTATAGAGGAAGCCAGATTCGAACTGAATGTGTCTTTTAGAACCATTTTCCTCCAAAACCATAATGTAGCTACCAACATTTGCAGCCACTCATGTCTTCAACACTCTCCTGTACTCTGAGCAAGGAGAGTCAGCATTGACTGTGAGGAGTCGATGCAGATTCACAGTAGGGCCAGCAAAGCTGAGCATCCTCCTTTTAAAGGGATTTTATTTTGTTTCAGGACTCTCATAAAAGAGAGAAAAGTTTCCACCTGATGTTTTCAAGCCTCATAGTGCAAATGCTCCGCGGTTTCTTTGGTTGCTGGTGTGGGCTGCAATGTGTGCAGTGTGTGTAGTGTGTGCTCCTCCATTCCTGAAAAGAGACTTTATGAGGGCTGCTCGCTTGTTCACAGACCACAGTCCTGGATGAAAAACATTTAGGAGGGTGTCCCAAAACAGTTTAACAGCTGTGATGTGTATATGGTGTAGGAAGAGGATCTGTGTGCAAACTGTGCATTGCTTTTCTTCACCGGCACCGCACCCTCATTTTGTCTTCCTCCTCCTTGCTCAAGGAGATTTTGCTAAAAATCTCCATTAAACTTACACCTGAAGTAAAATGCTCTGTGGTATTTGCAGATTTGAACTTCTTGCTGACTGCTGTGTTACATCTTAGTGATGACACCCTGTATCTACACATCCTGTATTTTAAGCACACGACCATGAACTGCTCTCTCTGGTTCAGGTTCCTCTGAATTCCCAGGCAAAACAGCCCAATTATCTGCTGCCACTTACTTTTTTTTTTTCCCAGTGAAGTCCTAAGTTGTTATATCCTGACTTGCATGGAATATATTCTGAAATATGGCCCTTCTGCAGAACTGGGAAGAGCATCTGATAGTATATATGCTTGCAGATGCACAAAAACTCCCCTTTCCAATTTCAATGTCTGAACGAAGTGTTGACTCTAAGTATTAAAGTATTTAGTAGTATTTACATGCTGTAAGTATTTATGGCATTATGTAAGTATTTATAAGCATTAAATAAGAATTTAGGATGTATTAAAAGCACCCAGAATTTATGTGCAAGGTTTAATAGCAGCTTAACACGTCCTGCTGAGTTACCTTAAATAAGGTAAATCTGCCCAATTGGCAAAACAAGTGAAAATTCCCCTTTAGTAGCAGATAGTGCTAATGCACAAATACACAAAAGACCTCAATCTACTTTTTATCCCTGTAAAACAGGCTGGTTCCTCCCCATCAAGTCAATGATTCTGTTAGAGCAGCTAAAGAGCTGTAAATTATGAGTAAATTATTTAAATGAGGGCATTTTAGATACTGCATTGATGGAAAAAGCAGGATTATTTTGCTTAGTGCTCTCTAGCTGTTCAGAAGCTGTAGCACAGAGTGGTTCAGTGATGTTGGATTTGGGGGTTCTGAAGCTGTTGCTGCAGGTTGGACTGATCCCAGTGGTGGGTGGGGTGGTCAGTGGGTGGGAAAGGGGCTGCTGGGGTAAAATTCACTGTTTGGAGCTTGGCTGGGGAGGCCAGGAAAGGAGTTGGATATTCCTTCATGCAGCACTGTGTGACTGAGTTACCTGGGAGCTGGGAGTCAGGCGAGGCTGTGTGGGTGAAATGGAGACGTTGGGCATTTCCCTGTTAATGGGAATGAAGTCAGGCCTCCATCCTTTGTGTTTTGTCCCAGGGAGTTGTTGAATCTCTTGCTGGTGCCCGAGGAAGGTCCCAGTGCTGTCACCAAGTCAGTGTGAGGAGGAGGTGCCAGGTGCCACCTCCCCATGGCAGGGCCAGCCCAGGTGGGGCAGAGCCAGCCCCCAGGGGCAGGAGGGAGGGCTGGCTCTGCAGAACACCCTCCTCCACATTTCTCACTGTGCAACAGAATAAAAAGCCCATGGCAAAGCCTGACTCTGGATTTATCACTTGCCTGAGTGAGAGGGATGAGGTCTTTAACTTGGTGTGAGCTGGATCGATGCAGAGGTCAGGAGTGTAACAGGCACTAAGGAACATTGTAAAAGAAAGCCAAACCACCAGCACATGTCCTGTCAAAAAAGTAAATGTCAAAATGCTTTCTTGCAAACTTTAATAGAACAGAAAGGAGCCTCCTGTTTGCACAGGCAGAATCTGGCTTGGTATTTATAGAGGGTTGGGGAACAGCTTCCAGAAAAGCTATTTTTCCTTTATAGTCCTGTTCACCCCTGTGAAAGTACAGGTGGGGAGTGCTCTGCAAGTTTTCATTTTCTGCTGGCAGGATTTAAAATATTTACAAACTTATTGTTTATGTCCTAAAAGCTTGTGGTATTGTTGTTGAGTATATTCCTGAGAATTGCCATCTCAGGGACCAAGAATTTATTATTTTTAACTAGATAATACAACAGCAAACAGATGGATCTTTCAAATAGGTTTCTGAAATAGAACTTAGAGACAGAAACCCTGAAGTCTGTATCCTATCCCTGGCTGGGCAAAATTCCTCCCTGTGCCCAAAAGCAATGAAAATTAGATAATTTAATGGCATTCCACAATAATTTGCCAATACAAGGATTGTATTTTTTAGGAAGAGAACACCTCTCTCCAACAAATCATTCAGAAAAACATTTTAATTGGTACCTTTAAATAAAATCTTAATAAGTAGATTGATTGCAATAAGGATTCCAATGCAGGAATAATGTGTTGTTTTTGTTTCAATTTTGCTCCCAGTTCCAATTGCCTGATCAAAGAATTTGGGTAAGTTCATTGCTTATATTTTTGATTTAATCACTGTGAAATAAATTGCATAAGAAAAATATAATATGAAAGATAACTTACCTCTCAATTATGGAGCATGCCACTCTTTCCTACAGGGTCTTGCAGCTGAGCAGATAAATATGCTCTAATGTCAAATTGGCTTTATTTTTATGTACCTGATCCTGCTGGTTTTGTTTGGTAAAGGCAATGGGAGCTTTACCTGAGTGAGGGTTGCTGAATGCAGTCTTTGTTTATATGTGACTGAAATTGTTCCAAGCCATTTTCCTTCAGAGATTGCGGTGAAATTTTCAGGCTGAAATCTTGTTATATTGCAATAGTTAATAAATATTTAATCTGCATTAAAATACAGAGTCTCAGAGGATTTCATGTTTCTCTCTCACTTGACTTTGGTGGGAGTTAGTCACTTGAATAGTCACTTTAATAGTCACTTTAACAGCTTTGAAATTTTGAGCCTAATTGCTCATTGCAGTGCTTAAAGTAGAGCTAAAACACTCATTTATTTGCTGTGTTTAGGTCAAATTTGTCCTCTGTGTATACTTACATCATCCTTCTTACACGAACAGGAATTGTGCTTTTAGTGCACTATGGGATAAATTTGAGCTTTCTCTTCTATTTTTATGAAACCTTGTTTTTAATACATCTAAATTGTTCATGAGAAGCAGAAAAAAAAAAAAAAAAAAAAGAGCCACAGCAACTGCTTTTGCAGATGCAGCTCCAAAAACACCGCGTTCTGCTCTCGCGCTGCTGGCTCCTCAGCTGCAGCGCCGAACCCGTAAACACTCATCCCAGATTTCCCCAAGCTTTGGGCTTTGGAGGGGAGGGCTGGAGCCAGGAGGCAGGGCTGGGGTCCTGACTCGCTCCTGCTCGTCGTTCTCCCTGCGATGGACTCGTTTCAGCAGGCAGAGCCGGACCGCGCACAGCGAGCGCGGAGAGCTCCTCGTGCTCCTCTGCACGTGCAGCCCTGTGTGGGCCTGCTGCAGGAGGTGCTGCCCCTGCAGATGTGCCCTGAGCCCTGCCCTCTGCTCTGTGCCCTCCTTGGCACGCTTCTAGAGCAGAGCTGGACCTTGGCTTTGTGTGCACACGGAGAGTTTAGTCCCACTTTCTTCCTGGGAAGAGCTGTCTTATGCAGCTGCAGAGATGCTGTGAGAGCCTGAGCTGGAAGGAGCTGAGCAGGCACCAAAGGACTCCTGAGAACACCCAGAGGTGCTGCAGGAGCTCAGCAAGCAGGAGGTGGGGCTAGATGCCAGACTTGGAGAGCACAGAAGGTGGTTCCCAAATATTTTCTTTGGGAAATTCGTTGTAGGACGTGAAGGGGCCAGAGTAGGATTTGTGATTTGGGCCAGGCACCCTTAATCTTCTGCTCTCAGAAAAGTGGCTCTGCTTCAGCAGGTTTGGGAAGTGGAAAAACCCAGTGCAGTCTGTTTCTTCTGTCTGATTTCCTAGACTTTGGCTTAGTCCTCAAATTTCCTCCATCCTGCTCCTTTTGTGAGTGTACATCTCCGGGCCATGCTCACGCTTTGAGCAGCTCCAGCAGAAATAGGTGCTTAAAACATGAAGTGCCTGAGCAGGATGCTGATTCATGGATGAATCTCCATCTTGAGAGATTTGGTTATGTCATACAAGCCTTTCCATCTTAGTTCCCAGTTGCATGTGCCACATATTTCCAAGATTATTTGAGATTGTTTTTCATTGTTTGGCAGGAGCCCTATCAAAAGGGCAAAACAAATCAATGGGCAACACCCTCTTTTGAATGGACCAGGATCAATTTGATCTATTTGTGCCATTTTGGTCCCATCAGGAGAAGGTTGCTCTGAGGAGGTTCTGTAATTTTAGGTGGACAATATTTGCTTGTTAAAGAACCACTGTAAATAATTAAAACAAGTTTACAAATAAATGGGAAGGAATTTGGTGAGTGCCTTAACAAAGCTTTTGTTTTACTGGGCTTATTTTTAGGACATGATCCATTGTGTTAACTGAGCTTGATCCCCACCAACTGCATTCATACAAATCCAGTTATTCTGGAACCATCCTGCAGATCATCAGGAGTGTCTTGCTACTGCTTCATGAAGTTCAGCCACATGTGATAGGTCTCTTGAACGTGAATATAACTCAGCCAAGTTCCAGGGCTGGCTGTCCAAATACAGCCAGTTTCAAGACAGCACGATTCACAAATTGCAGATTTTAGAGGCAACATTATAACTTCAGCTGGGGGAGGGAGAAATCCTGAGCTTTAGCAGTTGGATTTTGAAGAGTTCCCCAAATAACAGTAGTAAAAATAGAAAGCAAACACTTGAACAGTTTTTTTTCCCGTGAGGTCTGGCCATAAAGTCAGTTGTTTTTGTGATAGTAGCAATGGAGGAGTCACGTTTGTCAAACTCGAGGTCATGTAATTCATGACATTGTCTGCGAGATTATTTCATATCATCAGGTTTTCTTAAAAAGCAGCAACAGCAAACCTTTGCTTTATTTATGCCACTTTTTCTTGGTTAATAAATTTTAAGGCAAATGTTCAAGGCCCCTGCTGATGATATCTTGCCCGCTGAAATGTTTATAAATACTTGTTTTAGCCGATTATGGTAATGTCTGCATTTTTGAGTCGGAGCTGGGGAATTGCGACTGCACATTAGTTTGCGTCAGTCGGAGGTTAATAGCCTCTCAGGGAGGTGGGGGAAAGCTGCTTCCTTTTCCAGACATCTGGACACAGATAGAATCAACAACTCTTATATATGTAAATCAAAAGTTACTGTTCTATGTAAAACACTGTCATTCACTGATGGCAGATTAGGAGTGCACGTGACTGTCCGTAAGGCGATAGCTGTATGTAAAATGTGTAACAGGATCTTCTTCCTCTCCTGCCTCCTCAGAGAGCTTTCTCCATGGGCATGGCAATCCCACTAATCCAGTCCTTGGGGTCAAGCAGTGCTTCCCCCCCCCGTGCCACATTCAGGGGTCACCACAGCCCTTGGGTGTTGGGTTGAGGGGCAGAACCCCCTGAAAGCACAGCTGGTGGCTTCAGCCACACACCTGCCTCCCTGATGGCCCCAGGGACCATCCCTGGAGAAAGGAGGTGACCATGAGCACCCACTCAACCCCCCAGGACAGACACTCTCACCAACACCTCTCTTCAGGAGTTTGGTGCATTGAGTAGCATCCCCATGGCCAACACAGCTCCTGTGGAGACAGGTCTTGCTTTGCCATCAGTACTAACAGAGTTTGGAAGGAAGAAGAGCTGCTTCAGTGGAGTTTCAGTTGGAAGAGGGAGTTCCATTGTGGAGGAGGGAAAGTCATCTCCTGGGTTAGCATTTAGTCATTAAAAAAAAGAGGGGGGGAAAGGGTGAGAACAAAATAGTGATTTTTACAGTCATTGAAGATTACCAGTGGGTCCACCTTGGGGTGTCACTGGGCCCTGAACTGTGGCATATGTCTGTAAATGCCATAGGAAGAAGGGTGAGCAGGCAAAAAGTTTGTGACTGTTTACTGCAAGTAGCCAGATCCAGAACTGACTATGAAGATTTTGCAGAAGGTTCAGAGAAAGCTGAGTCACCGGGATTAAAACAGTGACAAAAGTCAATGTCAGTAAATACCTACTAATACCAAGGGGAAAGTGTGACTTTTAACTCCTGTCATTCAGGAAAAGATCTTGAAGTTGGTAGTCTTATGAATATATCACCTGAGCGCTTAGCAGAAAGGAATTGAAAACATCATAGTTATACTGCCTTCAGGTCTTGAATACAGCTAAAGTTCCTCTTGAAAAGACCATAGTAGAATTAGAAAAGACGCAGAAAAGTTCAACAGTGATGATCACAGGTAGGGAACAGTTTCCATTCAAAAAGAGACTAAGTAGATTTTGATTTTTTCGACTGGGAAAAAAATGCCTGAGGGAGCTATGCCCCAGCTCTGTGAGCCCATGAATGGTGAGCAGAACCTGAATGAGGAATGGTTATTTATTAGTGATAACAATACAAAAAAAAAAAACCAACAACAAAACAAAACAAAACAAACTCACCAAAACATATTAGTCAAGAGGCTTAGAAGGAACAAAAGCCAGTATCTTTTCATATGCACCTAATTAAATTGGTGAACTCTCCTTGACAGAAATATAAGTGGGTTTGAAAAGGTTTAGCCAAGTGAATGGGAGCAGCAGCCAGTGGCTGGTTCAGTGTTGAAACAGAGATGCAGCCTCCAGTTGCACCTTCCTGTGCTGGTGTGTGGCAGTGGGGACATCTGTCCCTTGCCACCCTCCTGCGTGTCCCCAGGAGCCACTGCTTGGCACTGTGCACCACCTTCCAAAAGCTCACGTTGCAGGTTTAGCATCCCTGCTTGGTTTTGGTGTCTGAATTAGTCCTCAGTGCGAATTTCTTACTGCTAGATTTCTTACTGCTCTGCTGGTATTTTGCAAATGGACTGGTGAGCAGGGGCTGCCTGCCTGCACTGAAGGTGATGGAGAGCATGCTGTGGATCAGGCTGCAGGATTTCATGAGCTGTAAAATGCCCCCACAGCCCAGGAACCCATCTCATGACACGGATTTGCAACTTGAAGGCTCTGAGCACCAACACACTCCAGGACTTCTTAAGAAAATGCCCCAGTTTTGGTTCTTGGGAGCCCTAACTCCAGCAGATAGTACCAGCTATAATTATCCTGATAACAGTGGAGTGACAGTGCCTCAGATCAGCAAAGCCGTGGGGTCAAACACTTCCCAGTGGTGCTGATGCAGTTCCTGAAAATCATAAATCATACCAGGTCATAACATAAGTCAGGCTTTACGAAAAAAAACCAACTAAACAGCAAAACAGCAAGCACAATGGTCATCCCTATGGTGAGAAACATATTTTTAGAAAGCGAGTAATACTTTAAAATAATTGGAAGTGCTTGTATTTCCTCTGGATGAGGGATTTAAGATTAGGTGCTGATTTCATACCTATTTTGGGACTGATGTAATCCTGGAGGCAGTGTTGGAGGTAGAGCTGCGTTGCTGTGCATGAAACAAGAGTCTGTCTCAGTTTCCACTCTGCAAAATCCTGGAAATAAGAACTAAAACAAAAATCAGCATGACTAAGCCATTTTAAATGTAGAGGGGAAAATAGTTGCTTTAATATATTACTGGCGGGGACCATGTGCATGAGAAATTGTGATCTAAAAATGATTTAAACCCACTAGATAATGAAATGGACTTGAATATTAAATATACATAAATAAAACATTTATTATACTTCTCAGTACCCTTATTATTCTTCACCATAAATATGTGATATCATAACCCATGCACTGTCTTGTCATTGCTAATCAGCCCCAAGGCCAAAGGGCATTTTTCATTCAAACCATTTATTTTCAGTAGTTGTAAAATAGATGAGTGAATTTTTGTGGGGAACAATTAGAAGGAATTAAAGGCAGTGGAACGACTATTTTAAGAGCTTGAAGAATCAATTCCAACTAAATGAGAAGGTGAAGTCATATATAAAGAAATATATGGTAATGTTGAGGTGTATGGGTTGGTAATGACATCTCGGTGCCGAGACAGAATTACCTCCTCTCCCAGCAGCATCATCATTACATATCTCATGCCTGTGATCAGTACATGTCAGAATCCTTCATATTGACAAATGTGCTGTCCACTTGCATCTGTGGAGAATGTTTTAGCAGCTGAGTGATTATGAATCAAACCCCAGAGCTTGCAGCCCTTACTGCCTCGCAATGCTTTCACATTTGTTGCCTGACAAGTAAATGTATCTTGACTTCCCTCTGAGATTTTTTATTTTTTTCCCACCGTGTTTGATGAAAGACATTTGGCAAATTGGCAGTGGTACCCTGTACGTTGCAATTTGTACTCAGCATTAGGAATCTGAGCATGAAATGAGAGGGCAGGCTACAGGCTAAAGGGAAAAAAACAACCCAGCCCACAGGCAGAGCTAACCAGCATGGAAATAGTCATGCCAGGAGACAACCGTGTGATTCTGCCAATGAAAATAAAATTAAATAAACCTGCAAAAATGCCCAGTTCTTCCAATTAAAATTTCAGTTTTCCAACAATCAGAGGAACCTTCTATGGATTTTGAAGAACAGTCTGTGGAGGTGTTCCAGCTGAGAAGGGTTCAACATCTTGTCTTTTGTATAATTTCCTTCTTTGTTACAAGCAAGATCTTGTACAGGGCTCATGCTGTGGGTTTTGTGCTCTATAGGTGAGAGCTTGGCTTTCTTTTTTTTTCATTTGTGTGTGGTGTTAGGGAGAGGTGGATGGTTATTCTCACCTGTCAGTAGGCTCAGCAGCATTCTTGAACTCTTCAAGTGGCAATGTTTGAGGTTTTGGAGGAGCTTTTTGTGGTCTATTCCAGACCCCTTAAAGGAAACTGTTCTCCAGAAATTATTTAATCCCCACTCCCTGAAAATTACAGACAGCTAATCAAGAATGGAGCCATTCCCAAGCACATAGGAGTTACAAGCAACTAAAAGTAGAGCAGGAATATGAAGAGGTGGAAAAATAGCGTAGACATCTAACAGACAATGTGAATACAGAGCACCAGACCCACCAAAGCTTCATTTCTTCTGTGTTTAGCTAAAGATCTTTGGCTGTGATGGGCTAGAACACTGGGCTGGATGGTTGGATGGGGCTGGGACCTCAGTGGAGCTTCTTTGGACCTGGATTGTTGCAGTCCTTGGTTGAGCTGGAGTGTTCATAAAGCTTCCTCTGCGATATGTGTCCTCTACAAGTCCTTAAAAAAAATTAGAAATCCAGTTATTATTTCTGTTCATTTGGTAGTAAATATTCAATGATTTCTGTAGATGGGATACATGGACTTGCAGGTACACGACCACAGAGCATGACTGCAAAACCTGGAATTTTGTAGGAGCTGGGGCTTAAAAATAAGAAGAAATGAACACTGGTTGATTATTACCCTCATGACCCACAATTTTTGAGACTGCAGCTCAACGCTGACCATTTTTTTTCCCTTTCCTTCTTTCACTTGTCGATGTTCTCTGCCTTTCGGGTTCCCGGTGGGGGCAGAAAGCCGAGGGGATAATTTACCGTGGTGGGCTCTGTGCTCTCTCCTGCTGCAGGTGTCCGCTATAGAGAACATGGCCGAGAAGCTGGAGAGCTTCAGCGCCCTGAAGCCGGAGGCCAGCGAGCTGATCCAGTCGGTGCCGTCCATGTTCAACTTCCGCGCGCCGCCCAGCGCCCTCCCCGAGACGCTGCTGCGCAAGGGCAAGGAGCGCTACACCTGCAGGTAGCCCCGGGGCCATCCCGCTGCCCTCCCCGAGCCCCCCTGCTCTGATCCAACAGCCTCAGTCTCTCAGGCCTCTCTGTGCCCTGCATGGAAAGCGTTGCCTTTTGGGGTTCCTGACCTGGAGCCCCAGTGGTGCGGCCAGCAGGAGCAGGGGTCACTGTTCCCCTGTGCTCGGCGCTGGTGAGGAGCACCTCGAGTGCTGTGCCCAGTTCTGGGCCCTCAGGTTGGGACCTTGAGACCCCTGAGTGTGTCCAGAGGAGGCAACGAGGCTGGAGAGGGGTTGGGAACACAAACCCTGTGAGGAATGGCTGAGGGAGCTGGGGGTGTTCAGTCTGGAGAAAAGGAGACTCAGGGGTGACCTCATCACTCTCCACAACTCCCTGCAGGGTGACTGTGCTCAGCTGGGCTTGGGCTTTTTCTCCAGGCAGCACTGACACAACGAGGGGATACAGCCTCAAACTGCACCAAGGGAAATTTAGGTTGCATATTAGCAAAATTTTTTTATGGAAAAGGTGATAAAGTTTGGGAATGCCTGCCCGGGGAGGTGCTGGAGTCACCGTCCCTGGGTGTGTTTAACAAAGCCTGGATGTGGCACTGGGTGCCAGGTTTAGGTGAGGAGTTGGGCACGGGTTGGACTCGATGATCTTGAAGGTGTCTTCCAAGCCCATGATTCTATTTATTAAATCATTGGTGTTATGAAACAAAGAGCTCTCCCTTGATGCCTGGGAATGGCCATCTAGAACAGAGGATAGCCAAGATTAAGAGAATAAAAGTGGATATTTATTAAAGGCCTTCAGTAGACACACCTTGGGCAATCAGAAGCCTCCCAGAGGCTACATCCAAGATGCATGATAGTCATCAGTTTTTCAGACAATTATAAGTTTGATCCATTTACATATCAGGGGTTAATCCTCCAATTACAGTTTCAGGTAATGAAGTCATTTACTTCAACTTTGCCCCTCCCAATTCACTGTTGTTTACATCTCTCAGTGCCTGAGGCATTAGGTGTCCTTGAGTTTTAGGCCCAGAGAGGAATTGTTTTGTCTGACCAAAATGTGAAGACAGTAGTAACACTCTATAGGGAGTCCTAGAGTTATACACTAAAGCAGTGCAGGATTTGAAAAATATAAAAGCTAAATCCTAAGGCATCACCCTGTATCACAGCAGTTTGATAAATGAGGTGGAAACTGTTATATAAACAATTCTTTTTTTTTCCAAATTTTCTCATCACTTTCGTATATAAAAGTGTGCTTTCATTATTGATTTTTTTGATCATAAACTACAGACGTGTTTTCTCTCGGGCTTCTGGTTTTAATATCCAAAGGGATCAGTGATAAAATACATGACTTATTAGGACTTGTGTGTACGGACTTAAAAAAAACCCCCACAATGAAGATAGTCATTGAATGTGCACCCAAAATGAATGGGGGCTTTGTCAAGGAGAGTGGAATTAGCTGTGTGGATATTTTGAAGGCTTATACATCAACGTTGTGAAAAAATAAATGGGATGTTAAAAGTGAAGGGATGCAATCTTCAAAGTCGTCATGTGAAGCAGCCACCACCCTGATTCACTTAAGAGAGTGCTGTGTGTGCTCTGCCCCCATGCAAAAATGGCCTCGATGTCCTCAACAGAATGGGCCAATTATAAACTGAATATTAACATGTTACTTGAATGAAGGGGGAGAATTCAACCATAATTTTATTTTTTGCCATTATTTTTCCTGTGACATATTATCGAGTTTGGAGAATGGTTTTTAAATTGCACTGCTTAGGTCTCTATATCATCTCCAGAATGTGCAGGTGTTTGACACTGGCATATCGGTTTATCTGATCTTTTTGAAAACATGTCACCTTCTTTCAAGACATGTTGTTATAGAAACATACCTTGATGGATTAGGTCTTTGAGTCTTGTCTGCTCTGATCCTATTCAATGCCCAGAACGGTGTCACGTTTGCTGACACACAGAATTGGTTGAAAGGTTTGAAATTTGCTTACACAGAGGCAGAAATCCAAGGCTTTAATAACAGATTCTCTTCATTCCAAATCTGAATGAGGGTGATAATCACCCAGTGGGCTTAGAACCTTGGAGTGATCTTTAAAACAGGTTTTTGTGTAACATTGCTTCTGCACAATCAAAGCTGGTTGGTGCCAGCAGTTCCAGCCCCACTCTCGTGTCGATCCCTCACGTTTGCCGAATGCTTTTATTGAGATGTTGTTGCACCAAAGCAATGCCACAGGACCATATTGTGATGATTCCATTTGGGCTGTGCATCCAGTGAAGAAGGTTGTGTTGTCTTATCAAACCTTTTTTTATCACAGATACTGTGGCAAGATTTTCCCGAGATCTGCGAACCTGACCCGTCACCTGAGGACGCACACTGGAGAGCAGCCCTATAGGTACCACACTCCTCACCCTGTTTGTGCTGTGGCCAGGCTCTAGGGTCCTTTCCAATGCAGGCATTTTCTATGAATAAAGCCAGCAAATTCAACATCCTTTCTGGACCAGCTCCAGCCCTTCCTCCTTAGCTTTGGACCCACCACTGCATTTTGGTCTCAGAGTTTGGTGCATTTGGTGCTGATCCTCAGTGTTGAAGCTGCAGAAAGGGAGAATTTTGTTCTTAGTAAAGTTCTTTTGGCCAGGGCATCTTCCCAACACAATCCTCAAGTCCTGCCCTTGCTGGCAGGGTGGCTGGCACTGCTGAACCAGCGTGATAGAAGTGATGTTCAGTAGGGCTCGTGGATGTATTTTCCCTTGCAAAAATGTTTGTTTTTTTTTTTATTGGAGTTCTGTGGTGTTATTTGCAGCCTAAAATTGGTGATTTGTCAGTCATGTGATTTCTGAAAGGTCCCGGTTGCAAAGGTGTTACTTTATTTATTTGTTTCCTGCCAAATCTGGATCCTTTCTTAACCAAAATCCATGTGGGTGTACTCTCCTGTTGATAAGAATATGTGTGTGATACTGAATCCAGGACAGTCACATGCAGAAATGTGTATAAAACTTCACCTTATTGAAAATGAAAGGCTAATTTAAACTGGAAAGAGGCCAGTTCATGTTCCAGTAAAACAAATGCACAGATTTCTGCATTTTATGAGCTGTAAAGAGCAGAGTAAGCTCATTGTTTGTGAGGAAACAATATGTTTTTAGCATCTAGTCTCTTTGGGAAATGAGATTCACATCTAATTTTATTGAAGGAAGGTCTTAATGCGTATTATACCCGTCCACTGCATAAAAGCCACAAGCAATTAGTAGCATAATGGGCGATTTCAGCACTAAAAAAAAATTGACATCACTGACAAGTGTAAGAGAGGCACAGGAGAAGTAAAAGATTGAAAAACTAAAGTGGTGAAGACTCTTGGCTAGTTGCCAGCCAGAGAATTTGGAATAGTTATAGTATGACTTAGTAATGGCTTAAAGAGCAATACAGTAAAGGCTTTAGGGACTCCAAATCGCTACAGAGTATGAAAATTGATGCCTCTGGTACCAGAGTGATAGACTAAACTACTCACATTGGCACAGTATTAAAGGTTGGGATTGTTTATTGCTGGTTTTTGCAAGATAACCGAATTTCCTCTGGGATTAGCAATCAAGCAAGCTAATTCCTCAAGAAAAGATTTAATCACACAGTATAATTTAGAATAGGAAAAGAAATAGCCCTTTTTACCTTATTTGAGCATTAGAAGAGATCTGTTTCATGTTTTTTCCAAAAGTGTTTAATTGTATTGTATTGGCAGCACATGAAACAATAGAGTTATAGCTCTACTGTTTTCAAACTTCCCAACTTTATGTGCAACAGTTTTAAAAACATGGGACTCAATTACCATAGCTAATTTGATGCCATCAGCTCCGAAATATTATGCTTATTCCTAGAGGCAGTATTTAAAGTATAAAGTCTAATGTGAATTAAAGCTGAAAACACCACCATAGAAGTTATGTCTCTGTTCCAAGAGCACAGCTCTCCAGTTAGCCAAAATCTGTCTTTATGTCAGGGAGGATTGAGCCTCAGTAGGGAACAAGGAACTATGGTTGGGTACTGAGACTGAGCCAGAAGGCTCTTCATATATCTTAGGACAAATCTTAGGTTTCCAGCTACTAACAAACTCTTTCCTACCCACTTGTTTTTTTGTTTTTTTTAGATGCAAATACTGTGACAGATCCTTTAGCATATCCTCTAACCTGCAGAGACATGTGCGTAACATCCACAATAAAGAGAAGCCATTCAAGTGTCACTTGTGTGACAGGTGTTTTGGTCAACAAACCAATCTTGACAGACATCTAAAAAAGCACGAGAACGGGAACATGTCTGGTATGTTCTGTCTTTTCCCTCCTGTCTCTTCCCTCCCCAGCCTGCTCCACGTCCCATGAGCAGGGACTGCCCCTTCCCTGTGTCCACAGGCACGCTCTGCTGCAGTATGTGGGGGGTTGCAAAATATGTAAGTGCCTAAGCTCTGCTGACATTTAAAGTGCTTTGAAAATCCCAGCATAAACTCTCCCCTTGTATAACTTAAGACCACTGGATGATGTCTTTTCTTTTGGTTTTAATTAAGCCAACCCATAGTGTTTTGGGAACAGACTGGGAAAATTGGTTTAATCCCATCTCTGCAATCACTTGGGTCTCAACAGGAGTCCTAGATTTAGAGTCTCGGGGGCACTCTGAAAGATTTTCCTGGCACCTTCTGAAATATTCCCACTGTCAGGAGCTGAAAAGCACTGGCTATTATGAAGCTAATGGTGCCTCTCAAGCCCCAAAGCAAATTGGTCGCTGCACAGCAGCAGCACAGGCAGTGGCAGGAGGGGATGTCATTGGGCTGGTTTGGGTGTCTTCAGGGTTTAATGAAAACTCTCTCTGCAGTCCTTTCAGTCTGCATTTTGCCTCACTGGAGATAACCAGGGGCATGCAGTGAATGCAGAGCTGTCCCTTCCCCAGTTCTCAGAGAAAGGTGTCTGACACTGGTCTCTCAGTGCTAATGAACCTGGGTGATTATGCCAATGGCTGCTCCATAGTTTGAACAAATCCGCAGAATTGATAGCTAAAAATTCAGTTCCGTTTGCTCAGTTGAGCCACTGGTCTAAGGAGGAGAGTTATCAATGGACAGTCTTGGAATCACAAGGAGCAGGAGAGAGATGTTGAAGCACAGACATGGCAAAAGTGATGATAAATCATGGAGATGGTACCCAGCATGCAACCAAGTCATTTTGGCTGGAAATCACCTTTGTCCATGAATAATTATTAATTACTGGTTTTATGGCCAAAAGCTGATAGTTCACACTGTCCAACTTTTGGCTCTCACCTATTTTAACCAGAGTTTCAATTTAATTTTGATTTAAATGGTTAATTATAGAAAATGTAAAGAAGCAGCAACAGACATTGTATGTTTTACTTTAAGGTACTGCAACATCTTCACCTCACTCAGAACTGGAAAGCACAGGGGCAATCCTAGATGACAAGGAAGACTCTTACTTCACAGAAATTAGGAATTTTATTGGAAACAGCAACCACAACAATCAATCCCCCCGAAACTCAGAGGAGAGGTGAGTTGTGTCTGATCTGCCTTCAGAAGGTGCTCGCTGCTCCTTTTCCAGGTCTGCAGACCCAGTTGTTCAATTTGATATCTGGAGCCAGAGTTATTTTAGAATCCAGTTGCTTCAGTGGCCACCTTGGTGTCTTAGGAAAAGAAATGTGTTGATTCCCTCGCCCCTCTGTATGAAGATGTTCAAAGTGACAGATGCTGGACAGGAGATTCCATCTGTGAACACATTTCTCCTTGTATCTGGAGCTCTCAGTTTCAGGCTCCCACCGTTGATTTAAGTCTGCTGAAAAATTCCTTCTTTTCACATTCACGGCAGAACAGGTGAATTCTACATCCTGTGGCTAAATGTATGGAGCCTGAGGATTTAAGTGCAATTTAAATGTGTAATTAATAAAGTAGACCAAGCTAAATTCTTGGATCAAATGTAAGATTGTAGCTGAAAGTCCTTTCCCGTAAGTAACTCAATCCCAAGAAAGATGCTGAGTAGCCAAAAGCCCGTGAGGCTGCGGGTGGGCGTTGGGAGTCCACAGTGCTCCAGCATGTGAGAGACCTTTTTCTACTAAGATTTATTAAGTATATGGGTGTTTGAATTCTTCTGAACTAACAGAAGAGAGACCACTTCTAAATATTTTCAGTTCATAAAAGTACAGCTAAGCAGAAAAGGCTGTGGGACGGAGCCCCACATTTTTCTGTGGGATTGATGTTGCATTATGCATTATTTTCCCTTTTGAGTTGGCATTACATTATCAACATCAAAAACTTCTTACTGTTGGTGACAAACTTTATTGTCTCCTCAATTTCTAGATGCCTTTGTGAAGGGATAAAAAGGGTGGACACAACACAATTTCCACAAAAGTATTGGATTAAGTGATTACATGCATATTCAAATTTCATTCCATCTTGATTGGCAATGAGGGCTTGGGATTTTTTCCTCCCACATCTGGTCTCAACATGTCCTCTGACAGGAAGTCAGCAAAGTGGAAAGGTTGCTGGGTTGTGCAGTGTTTCCTTTCTAAATTTGGCACTTCAGACTGCTCTTGACGGATATTTTATCCCTGGCAAATTGCTGCATTTGAAAGCATAATTAGAGAATCTGTTTTCTTAATCACATGGCTTTTGTTACTTTGGTTGTAGTCCATCTCTCTTTCATTTCTAGCAGCCTCAATTGAGCATAACAAGCAAGTTGGCAGCCCAAACTGCGCTCAACAATGTCTTATTTCTGCCTATTTAAATAAAAGATGATAAAGAGATATTTCTCTGATGATCTTAGAGGGAGGTGGCTGCTTCAGCTCTCCCTGTTCTGCACAACCTCAGATTTTTTTGATGCTGTTCTAAAGACAGACCATTCCCTAGAGCATTTTTTTCAATGCAATACTAAACTCATGGCACTCAGCTGGAATTTGCTCGGAAAATAGATGAAACTCTAATATGTTCAGGAAAACTAACTATGCTGTTACTGTGGCAGAAACCAGCTCGGCTCTTCAGAAATTCCATCTGTTACAGCAGAAAGTCAAATGTTAAACACCAATAAGGCTGTGAGGGTTCATCTTATCTTGCTCCAGCGTTGGGTCTATCCCATATTGTCCCGCACAGTTTGAAGCACACGGAGTCTGAAGCAAACTGCGTGCGGACAATGAGGTTTCCATTTTTATAACTGTATTCCTGGAAGAGTTAAGGACCTTTTGCACAATGAGAACAATAGATGAATCAAGGCCTCTGTGCTGCATGACGTGGTGGGGGCAGATACAGTGGTAGCATGAATTGTAGGGGGGCTCCACTGGGTGCATTGACATCGCTGTGCCTGTGGTTCGTTGAGGCCTCCGTGCTGAATTTCTTTAGTTCTCATTTGATGTGATGGACACGATGCAGCGCCGGATGCCCTGAATCCTGCAGGGTTGAGACCATTACCAAACGAGCCCCTACTTCAGCGTGGGTGTTATGTCCTTGATAAAAATCCTGTAGGAAGTAGTTAAGAGAAGTCATTGTCTGAGAGCAAAGGGCAGCGTAATAACAGTGTGTAGACCAAATGGTTTTCCATGTGTGTATTGCTGTAATTACTCATTTAATAAGAATAAATGCACTTAAATTGCCATATGACCTTTCTTTTCATTGCTTTTTACCCTTCAAATCAGTCAATAACGTATTTCAGCACAGAGGCAATAGTGCAGACCACTCTTCAGGTCTCCAGCTGAAGTCCCTTAGGTTCCCATGTATGAAATCCATACATTCAGTGAAGCAATATGGCTTCCAAGGGTAGTGTACAAAATTAATTATGCTTGTAATTTTGACTTTAAAACTCTGGATGCAATATTGGATGTCATTTTTTGTTAAAAGTGCCAGATCCAATTTTCAGAGTTTCTTGGCCACTACAGCTTCTGTTAAAAGGCAGTGAGTTGTTTTGCCCAGACTTACATGTATGATTGGAAACTTGAGATGAAATAATGCATGAGAAAATTTGGAGTGGTTATCTGAACATGCCTCTGTTAGAACAGTAGTTTTAGCAGGATAACAGGAAAATCCCGTGCTGATGGTGCTGTAACGTCCCACTGATTTCTGAGTGGAATTTTCTTCAATGCTGCCTGAATGTCTGAAGCTAAGCAAGATATAAAATACAGAAATCACTTTATTCTGCTGGGACAGATGCTTTTCAGATCTGCCTCCAAGAGTCTGCCCATGAGGAGCTTTCATATCTGATCTGTGTTTATAGCTTGTGTTTGTTTTGGTACTTTCAGAATGAATGGCAGCCACTTTAAGGATGAAAAAGCCATGATAGCCAGCCAGAACTCGGATCTGTTGGATGACGAGGAGGCAGAAGATGAAGTAATGATGGATGAAGAGGATGAAGAGAGCGAAATGGCAGGGAAAGCAGGCAAAGAGCCCGTGACGAGTGACATGCATGAGGGCACTCCCGAGGAGGATTATGAGGAAACGAGTACTTTGGACATGAACTGCAAAGCTTCCCCTGGCAGGTTGGTTCCTTCCGAGTATTGGCGTGCCCGGTAGGTGGAATAAAAACAATGAACTATTGGGTGCCAGCACCAAACCGGCTGCCGTGGGAACTGGCCCGGAGCAGCCGCTTCCCACCCACAATGGTAACGTGTTTGGGTCAACAGCAGCCCTGCTCTCAGCCTCTTCGTGCAGTCTGGAGCCCTTGTTAGGAAAATTGACTGTGCTTGGGGAGCTATTGTGAGGTTCTGGGTGAGACAGGAAGCAGGGTGAGACAGTTCCATGGGAGAGACTTTATCTGCTCCGTGAACCGTCCTGGGTCTCTCATAATGGCCTTGCAAAAAGCTGTGGAGACACCATGGGAGAGACAAACTCTCCCTCCCCCACTCAACTGCCCTTTCTTTAGAACAGAAAAGGGAATTCTTTTTATTTCAGGATCACCATTCCATGAGGCAGGGTGGTTTATGAATGTGAGAAAGGGGGAAATTGCTCAGATGTGTAAATCTGAGAAGATGAGGGAACGCAGAGAGGATCATTTAATTGACATTTAAAACCTCTATGGTGTTTCTGTAGGTATAAAGAAGAGGAGTATAATAAGGCTGGACTTTCGGCTTTGGACCACATAAGGCACTTCACAGATAGCCTCAAAATGAGGAAAATGGAAGAAAATCAATACAGTGAAGCTGAATTGGCAGCTTTCAATGCTTCCCAGCTGCCAGAGGACCTCAAGCAACCATTGTACAGGAAATCCAAATCCCAGGTAAAAGCTTAACTCAGTTAAAATGTTATTGTCACTAAATACCCTCAGGATTAAGCTGCTAGTGTGTGGCAGGCAGGGTTGTTCCAGATTTGTCAGACAGGGCTGTGCTCCATGTCCACAAACCTCAGGCTCACACAACATCCCACTGCAACCCAGAGACATGGCAGGTTTTTCTTCTCCCTGAGAACAGATGATTTCCATACTTTTTTCTTACTTTTTTTACTATTTTTGTTCTGCCTGTTGCCCACAGAAATGCCATGGTAGGAACTAGTCCCACTCTGCTGACACTGATGTTGTGGAGTTTAGCTGCAGCCTCACAGGGATGTGACTTGATCTCCTGGCTGGCTTGGCTTTTTTATATTTTTTTATAGCCTATTGGATGGTAGCTCCTTTAGGACCTCAGCATGTTTCACAAATAGCAATAACTGAAATGGTATCCTCGTGCTATTTCTTGCCATTTTCCAAGCATTTATTAATTAAAATGGGGGGGTTTCAGCCTCTTTGAAAGATTCCTGTTTCAAAAACTGCAGAATATGCATGTAGGAAAGGTCAGCAAAGGAGACTGTTATATTTGGTGAAATACAGGACGAGACAAGGGATAATGTGATTCCTCAGCCTCTTGAAAAGAGCCTCCTGTGCCAAGAATCCGAAGGCAAAGGAGACTTTGGGACCTTGTCGACAATCAAAGGTTTCTCTGAGCTTTGTGAAACCAGATGAAAGCAGAAATTATTATTACTATTAGTGAGTCAAAAGTGTCAGTGAAAGGGTTGACAGTGGTTTTACCTAAAGCATTTTGTTGGGGTTTTTATTTAATGAAGTCGAGCCCGGTGGCTGTGGCCCGACTGCTGCCCTGACCGCGCAGGGGTGGCGCGGGTCCGAGCTCAGATCCCGCCGCGGGAGAGTGACCTCCTTGTCCTTCTTCTGTCCCTGTGCAGGCCTATGCCATGATGCTCTCTCTCTCCGACAAGGACTCCCTTCATTCTGCACCCCACAGTTCTCCCAACATGTGGCACAGCATGGCGAGAGCCGCCGCGGAATCCAGCGCCATCCAGTCCATCAGCCACGTATGACAGTGCGCAGTCTTACCCAGGATGGGACCAAGTCCAAACCCAGTAGCATGGCTCTTTCATATATGACTATTTAAAAAGACTGCTGAGCAGAATGCCTTATAAATCTGCAGGGTCACTCATTTAAAGTCCGGTGACCTTAAACTGAATAATTTTAAAAAAAGGAAAAAAAAAAAAAAAAAAGAAAGAAACTATTTATTCTCAATATTTTGTTTTGCACAGCAAAGGCAGCTGCTGACTTCTGGAGGATCAATGCGACTTAAAAAGAGAAAAAAAAA
>VXBQ01010620.1:47585-109881 GCA_013400175.1 Phainopepla nitens
GAAAATAAAAGGTTTCAGTGGATTATGTAAACAGGGCCGGGAAAAAGTGTCTTCCAGTTCACCCGGCTTTGAGGGGCAGGGGCAGAAGGGTTAAGACTGCATTGATACACACATGGGCACTCCTTTAAAGTAGGAACTGAATTGATTTTCTTTTTGTATAAGATAGTTTGACACAGGATTGGGAACAGTTGCTTTTATGTACAAATCTCTTCATTAAAGCTTTATGCATTTTAGCCCTTCAAAGAAAGAAAATAGTTCTATCAAATGCACACTATCCATCGTAAATGTAGAAAGAAGTAACAGGGAATATTTTGTTCTCTCCGTAATTCTTTTGCCTTCTCAACTGCATTGTTTAAAAAAAAAAGGAAAAACAAGGAGAAAAAAATGACAGAAAAAGAAAGAACTCTGAGAAACAATACATAAGAGGCTTGTGTATATTGTAAACTATGAATGTTCACTACTCCAAGAAGCTAAATCATCCAGATAATTCCGCGAAAGCACCGCGTTCATCGGCAACACCACTAGTTCGAATCATTGTGAGGAGATTTTTAATTTTCGACAATCATGTCACTATTCTGTTGTATTGTTTCCTTTCCCCCTACCCTCTTAATTTCTCCTTTGTGTTGTGTGTACCGTGTATTTATTTGTTGGCAAACGATTGTTTGTTGATTACAATAGCACTGTTCCTGTGACAAACAGCACTGCTCCAGTCCCCCACTGCGTTACGATGTAAGGCACCCATGTACTTCCAAAAAAAGTGAGGTGAACTGATCTGTGTATATGGGAGTGCAAAACAGTGTTTGAAATTTTCTTACATTCCTATTTTATTTTTTTGTTTTTGCCTTTTAATGAACTAAATAACTAATAGATGCGACTTAGTTTTGTTCTGTTTTTTTTTTTTTTTGTAATACAGTAAATTGATTCGATTGTATAAACAGTTATAATTTCTTCATGAAAGCATGATTCTTCTGATTAAAAAAACTGTACCCAATATTTTATGCTGGTTGTCTGCGAGCTTGTGTGATGTTATGTTCATGTTAATCCTATTTGTAAGATGAAGTGTTCCAAATTTATGTTTTAAAAAAATAAATAAATAATGGAAGGTATTCAGTTATTTTTGGGGGTTTTTTTGGCCTTTAGTGAGGGACCAGATTTATTTTTCCTTTTGTTTATAATCTCATTTTGAAATAATCGGCAAGTTGAGGTACTTTCTTTAAATGCTTTGTACAATGTAACTGTTACGCATTTCAGTACATTACTATGGGAGGATCAACTTAAAAAAAATAATAAAGGACTACAAAACTGAAGGGATCTATTTCCTTTTTGTCTTGGTTTTGTCTGAGTTGGGGCGAAAAAAAAAGGAGCATTTCCTCTGCAGCAAAGATGGATCTGTGGGGTCGTGAGGGCAACCAGAGGATGGGGCACTGGGAGGTGTCTTGGACTTGGCCCTGAAATGTGGGACATGAGCCAGAGCCTCTCAATAGACCAACTGTTGGAGGGCTTTAGCTAAGCCCTTTGAGTTTCAAAAACACTACCTTGGAAAAGAGGGAGATTTAGGTCATTTCACAGGAGAGGTTGGTGCAATGTCACCTTCAAAGGCACTCGTGGAGCCCTGAGTTTGAGTTTTGCCTGCCTGCTGCTCCTGGAGACAACGTTGGGAAGCAGTGGCTTGGCTGGTGCATAGTGAAATCACTCACCAGAGTGATAAAAATCCATGGTTGAGAAGCTAAATGAGCCCCCAGCTGCATAAAACGAGCCTTTTAGAGTCTAAAAGGGGAAAAATACAGAGCATTTTAATTTGTGTTCCCTTTGGAATCAGATCCGAACTGCTGCTTCTGGGCAACCTGTGGAGGAGGGATGTCAGGAAAAACCAGCATTTTCCCAGGGAATGCCCATCTTGCTGCTCTTCTCATCAGCAGATAGGGAAGGGCTGAGATGCTCCTCTCTCAGCCTGTGTCAGTGCACAAAGACCTCTCCTAGCTCATAAGATATTTAAGTTATATTTCAGAATAACCTGTATGTGTCATTCTTGTCCTCAGCCCAGATTTGCTGTTGTTTGGTTTGCTCCTTCAACTTGAGAGCCTTCTGCACAAGTTGGTGGCAAGCTGACACCTACACTCCAATGCTTTTCGTGCAGGAAGCCTAAACCCCACCTGGAAAAAAATGTAAATAGATGAAAAAAAAAAAATCCTGTGTGCATATTCTTGTACTGCACTGGCCTGAGGCAATGGCCAGGTTACATGCAGATAATTGCATAAATAGACTATTATTTTTAGTGCAGTTAAAGTCACTGTGAAACCTGGTCTTAGGTTTCTGCCAAGTACAGAGAACAAATATATTAATCAAGTCAAGTTTTATCCGCAAACAACTTTCCTGATCGTTTTCCCCTTTAATTTGATGCAATGACAGTTCTTATCAGCTCTGCCCTCACCTGCCCTAGATGAAAGAGGTTTGGGCGGTGGAGAAAGGGTGGGACAGTGTCCCCTGGGTTTAATGTTCTGGGTTACAGCAGCACACGTATCACAGACCTGTCAGGAAAAGTTCTCCTTGAGCTGAGCTCAGGGTTAGTTCAACCTGCCCACAACCAGGTCTGGTGACCATTAGGGAGTGACTGCCTCCAGTCCCTGGGTTGATTTTCCCATTGGTTATCTGGCACTTGTCACAGTATTTTCTTGTCACAGTATCCCACCCAGCAGCACTGCCCGTGGGGTTTGATGAGCAGAGGGGACAAAGTGTTTTTCTGTAAGATCACAATGACTCCTTCAACTCCATGTAGATCCCTTACCACGGCCTTGATTTTCACTGCCTTGTCCCAGTGCCAGAGTTGTTCACCCAGAGGAATAGCTGAAAAGCAAACCCAGATTTGATTACTCATCTCATCCCCCAATAAACAAAGAAAACTGGATAATTTTTGTCTTTGTGTCATACCCTCCCCAATGGACCACACAGGTGCAATTGTCCAGATGCAAACAGATGCTGAGTGAGGATTGATGTTTCTGGCTTTCTGCTACAGTGATTTAAATTTTTTTAAGGACAAAAAAATTCAATACTTTTCAAAAATCCCTTCAGCTTATTTCAGCATCGTCCTACTGTTCACCCCACTGTAGTACTTTTCTGAAAGTCAACAAATCATTCCCATGTGATCCAGCAGCCTTCCTAGATGGAGGAACTGCACATTACCCTCTCAGTTCCTATCTACAGAACTGAACAAAGCTCCAGCATGACAAGATGATTAATCAATATTTCACCCTGGCCCAGCTCCTCAACACCCCTGTGGGTCTCAGTCACCGTTCCTGTGTCAGCTGCTGTTTCCAATGGGTACATGTGTGCAGTAATGGGAGGGGAAGTTATTATAAAAGCATTTGCAGGGCTGCTTTTGCTCAGCTATTCAGTTTGGCCCATTGCTCCATGCATGTCTAGACCTTTAAAAGTTTCTGTCAGGTCTCTCCCATGTAGGGGCTCACTGTGAGCTCCTGGATGGCTCTGCACTCTCTGCCTTCCAGCAATATTTTTAGTCCCAGTTGTGGTTTTGTTGCTCACTCGTAGCGTGGTGTGGAAAAGTCAGTTTTAAAGATGCTTCCAGTAATGATTTAAATGAAACAAAGGTATCCAACAGCAAACAGAAACCCCTTTTTCCATGTCAAAGCCCATGTTCCTTGCCAGGACTCCAGCTAGCAGGAAAATGTTTTCTGCAGCCTGGCCAAAACCAGCCTTTCTCCCATCCATTGACTGGCTCTGTAGGTCTGTGAGTACACCTAGTCTGGGGCTGGCAAGAGCCAAATTAATTCAGCTTCTGTTTCTGTACAGAAAATGGTGCCAGCTTTAGGAAAGGCTCAACTCAAGTTCAGAGTCATTCAGGGAAGTCTGGGGAGATGGTGAACATCAAATAAAAAGTAAAAAATAAGTCGAGTGTCCTTCTTCTTTTACATTATTTTTTCCCCTGATCCAGACTCATTTGCTGATAGAGGAAAACAATTTTCAGCTAAATTATCCCAGAATTTAGATTTTAATAAGACTAACATTTAGATAATCCCTGGAAAGAGGCCTCACTGCCACACAGTGATCCAGGAATTCATGGAATATCTTGCAAGCCTTTATCCCAAAACTGCTGCCTAAACTTTTCTTGGGACTGGTTGCCCCTCTAGGTATGAAATAAACCAGAACACAGATCCTTTTGCAAGGTGGAAGCAAAGCCTGCTTTTTTTTTTTTTTTTTTGATTCAAGAGAGTACACATTTTAAAGGCAATTGAAGATATTTATATCTATAAATCCATTTGGGGAAGTCTGGGGAACCTTTTATTATGAAAGGTGTTGTGGAAATATGGAAGTATTGTGGTACCATGAGCTTTAGCAGTCTGATTGGGGGGTCTGAGAGAAGGCACCTCCAGCAGGCACTCATCTTTTCTCTGTTTCATTTTAATACTAATTAATTCCAGAAAAGCTAAAGAAATCTGATGAAATGCTACACTTCTAAGAAAAGGTTTTGCCCAAAAGTCTTCAAGCAGGCCTCCCAGCTTGGGAGGGTCTAGTGGGAGAAGAGGGTTAGTGGTGATTTTGATGCTTAAATTATCAGTAATTAAGAAGCTGATTTTTAGGGATTGAAGAAAATTTTAAACAGCTGCTTCTTTCGGGCCTTTTACTCCTCATTTTCATTAGCATGTGCTAAGGCAATCTGGAAAATATATTTAGATCCATATTATGCCATGTCAAGACCTCAGCATCTGTAGCTTGAGGCAGATAGATGTGAGATAGCCGAGGGTGGGTGTGCCAGCACGCACATGTGGAAGCGTTCAATTTGTAATATGATTATAGCCCCAGCACAAAGCCCGCTTGATACCTGTGGCAGGCTTGCTTCATGGTAAGCACAGAAAATTCTCCAAGATCATGTCATGTTTCACATCACCAGCCAACTCAAACCAGAGAAGTAGCGCTTTAATTCCCGGGGAATCTCTTTCAGCGGGCTCGTGTCAGGCCCAATTAGGGTCCAGGCTAATTGGGGTGAGGTATGCAGTGGTGTAACGTGGTCCTGCAGCAAAGCAGCCCCTTTGTCCAGGCCACACCAGTCTGTCTTCCCAAGGGTGGCCAGAGGAGGAACTCCTGCTAGAAAATCCCCTGGAAAAGTTCACAAGCGGAGCAAGAGATTTCAGTGTGGATAAGAGAGCTCAGGGTGCTCAGCAGCAGCTCTCTGTGGGGTCTGCCACACTAAAATTGCCATCAAAAGACAGAAAGGTGGTGAGCTGCCTTCTCCACACACAAAATGCAAACCTGACATCAGCAGCCTCCAAGGATCCTCTCTCATCTCATCCACACATCTTTCTCCATACCCAAAATGAAAAGAGTTTTTTCACATCTGAAGTGCTGATACACTAGAAAAAAAAATTTAAAATTAAGGTATGTGCTGATATGTTGAAATTAATTTAAACATTCAACCCCCCCTGAATTTCAGAGGGATTTATGTGAAAATGCAGCAGACTCAGTATCAGGTCATCCATAATCCAAATGAAAGTAAAACACTGGAGGATAAAACCTAATGGTCTGATTCAAAACTGATTCCTACAAATATTTGAAGGATTTTAGTCTTGCTAATTAAGGAACCAAATGTTTTACTGTACCAAACTCTTTCATAGAGTCATACAATAGATTGGACTAGAGGGGACCTTTAAAGGCCATTGAGTTCCACCCCCTCTGCCATGAGCTGGGACACCTTCCCCAACCTGGCCTTGGACACTTTCAGGGCCAGGGTAGCCACAGCTTTTCTGGGCAACCAAATGGCCTCACCACCTCCATTGTAAAAGAATTCTTTATGTCTAGTCTAAATCTATCTTCTTTTAGTTTAAAACTATCACTCCTTGTCCAGTTGAACAAACCCCATCAGAGTCTGTCCCCTGCCCCCCTGTCCCCTGCCCCCACTTGGATTCATCTCTCTCTGAGCATGGTCAGGAATATTTCCTAGCACCCAGTCTCAGGCTCAGGTCCTAAGGGAGGAAAGTCTTTGCCACTCTCAGACTGATGAGAAGTCCTAGTGGGTTGACACATCTACCCTTCCTCAGGGGCACTCCCACAGGTGTGAAGTCCAGTCAGCTGCAACCACACTGCTGTAATAAAGGTTTGGTGCAGAAGGACCCACAGCCCCTCTGCTCTGTGCAACCACAAGCCACAAAACACTTTGCAATCCACCCTAACGAAGGAGAGACCTTTATTACATTTAGACTTGATTCCCTGGTACTCCCTGGAAGCACTTCTGCTGTTTTTATTACTTAAGAGCTATTAAAACCTTAACCACTGCATGGAGCAACTCGCTCCAGCTTTACACTCATCCATAAAAACTCTGAATGGGAGACCAAGAGCTACTTTTTGGACCTAACACCCCATTAGCTGTGGAGTGCCAGAGTCAGGTCTGAATTTGTCCCTGCCCTGGCTGAACATAGAGACCAGGCTGAGAGGTGCTGAAGGGCAGGAGCATGGCTTGTAGCTGAGTTTTTCCCCCTGCTTTTCTTTGCTGCCTGTAAGGATGGACAGGGAGTGGGATGCCAGTGACCTCTCCTTCCACTTGTGCTGGCCATAAGCCAAGCTCTGAACATGCCACCCTCTGTTAGCTTAGGAAACAGCAAAGCTGGACAGAAAGCCACTGTGTGAACAACAGAGTAGAGCAGGAGCAGGGACTGGGGTAAATCTCACCCATAAAAAACCCAATAAAAATCTTGAACCACCCTAAACTTGTCATGGTGCTTGGGGAAAAGGAGTAGATGTGAGTAACCAGCAGGATGGCATAGAGGCATTGACCAGCTCAGTCATCTCTCCAAAAAAATCCTTCTGAAGCACAAGTCCAAGACCAAAACAACCTGACACGGTGTAAGGGAAATGGCACCAGCCAGAACCTGCTATAAGGGTACTCCCTGTGTTGCTCTTTAGGCTGCCCAGATACTGGTGGGTGCAACACAGAAGTCAGCTCAAAACCTCTCCTTATTTTCAGGAGGTTTTATTGTAGAGTTGAAAAATCCGGCTTTCTCAGCTCGCCGCTATTCCAAAGTACAACTTACCCCTCCTCCACTCTACCACTAAATTTTTAATATTTCCTCTAAGGAAAATGTCAGGAGTCTCAGCAGGCTGTGGGTTCCTGCTCTAACACAGCTCTACCAAGGGTGACGGAGGCTGAGATGCCTTAGGGCAACACTTTGCCCTTGGAAAATATATTCTAGCTACTGTCCCCACAGAACAACAAGGAAAAAAAAAAAAAAGCATTTTCCCAAAACCTGAGGAACCAACCCCATAAATTATCCATTTGTTATGTTTCTTCATTTCAGCTGAAACAATGATCCCAGTACATTTTCTTTTAAACTCTGTCTCCCCGTCCAAGTGGCCACCTACTTTGTTGTCCAAATTTCTCGTGCAGTTCGGATCTTACAATGTGTAATCTCAGTAGGGTTATCAGTTATGTCATGCATTATACAGCCTCCAATCAGCGTAGTGGGAAACAACATTTTCATTTAATACCAGGAGAAACAGTGGAAGTCAGCGATTGATACCAACACAATGATGGGAAAAAGTGTCCAGAGGTGCTACTCACATAATCTCACTTTACAACATCTTGAAAATTCAATAGAAAGGACTTTGCTAACAATACCAGAATGACATACCACTGATTATTGTTCCTAAAGCTCTTAACAATAAGAAAGCTCTCTAAATATATCTCAACAAAAAACATATAACAGTTTGTTTCTTCTTTTTTTTTTTTCTTTGCGAAGCACATAGTATTAGTCAACAATTGTTGTGTGGCGTGAGCCCATTAGGGCTGTTGGCTGGTAATGTTCTGGGAAATGAGCTCTTGAAAGATCTTTTTTTCTTTTTAAAACATGCCTAGCAATTGTATCTTAAAACAATCCTGGATCAGCAAACTGCAAGGACCCACTCTAACTCGTTTTCTAAAGGATGGCAAAAGAACTAACTCTGCTTGCATTTTATTCACTAGCCTCAAACTGCCGTGAGAAGGAAATTTTAGCTCAGAGCAGAAATGAGAACCTCTTTAAGGACCAGCTTCTTGGTCTGTCTTTCCCCAGCTGCCCTTCCTCAGTGTAATGTGACTTTCAGAAATGCAGCTGAATTGAACCTTAAATACACTGTAATATTTCCCTCAGAAAGAAACTGGAAGTAGGCATATTTATTTCTAAACTCACACATGAGGGTATGAACTAGAAACCACTTAGGAGTTAGTATCTACTACAGAAAATAATTTATTGCTCAGCATCTTCCAAGAGCAGTACCCACCTTTGGGGCCATTCCTGCTGACCCCAAAGCACACAAATGAGAGCAGATATGGGAATAAAACCCTTCTTTTGCATTGCAGCATCAAGCCCACTGCTGTATTTCATCACTGTGTCACTGTACAACACTTTCAGGGTGTATGGTCTTCCAGAAACTTGTTGGTGAAGATTAAGTACTAATTTAAATTCCTTTGATATGGTTTGCATTTCAAAACCAAACTGAACCGTTACAGGTCTTGCAGATCTTTGCTGCATTTGTAGCCCCAAAAGGCCAATGAAAGATCCCTAAAAATCATTAGTTGAAGTAAACATTGAATCACGTTACAGAGTCAACAACAAAGAATTTTTGAATGAAATTAACGTGTCATGCTCGAGAATATTGAGTGAAATATCCACTGGATTTTCTTTTATTGTGTGCCCTTAGTCTCTCTGTTTATTATTGAAGTGGTTAACAAGCAATTCCTAAAACTGATCCAGAAGGTGTCTTTAGCAGTCTGATGGTCAGCCCATGCCATCCAATGTGTTTTCCACCAGCCTTTTGCAACCCTAGCTTGATTTCACCTTAAACACTCTTTGGGATGATTATTTTTGTTCACTGAACTTAGACATCTGTCATAGAGATTCAGTTAACATTTGCTTGCGGTCAATATAAACAACATTTACTGACTACAACGTATATCAGGAGGAAAAATTTCAACTTCTGAAAACATCTTAGGATGATCAAATGAAGGGACCGAGAAAACCTTGTGAAAATTTAACTTGAGCACCAGCTGCTTGGCACTGCTTTTCCCATGGTGCCACCACATGGTGGCTGTTATTGCCTGCCAGAAACCCCAAATTTATTTAGAGGAATAGATACATTTTTTACTTCACTTGGAGGATTTTTTTTCACTTCCCCACCAAACACTGTGCATGTCCTTCAAAGCACTTTCTACTACATTTCATAGCACCTGGTTATTGAACCAATCATCTGATCTCTCTCTTAGTTGAGTATATTGGCATAAACCTTTCTGTTAAGTACTAAATATTAAGTGTTTATGAAGTATCAGGCAAGAGTTTGTTTTCTTACAAATTTCTCTGATATTTAAGTGTAGACTTAATTAGTGATATTCCTCCAACAGGGTAACTTGAATGAAACCTCTGCTGGATTGGGCTGACTCTCCGAAGGCAGGACTGGAAATATCCCTGGTGTTGAAGTGGTTTCAAACTCATTTTGCTGCTTTTCACTCCTTCCTGATTTTATGTACTTACAATACTCATATATTGCACATAATAATAGGTACTTATATGTAAGTATGGTGCTTAATTGCATATATTTTAATGTAATTTGGAGAAAGTGCTCACCCAAGGGACAGAGGCAGCGCAATGAGTGTGAGAAATGCTGAGAACGAGGAGGTGACTTCAAACTCCCCTGGCTGAAAGGTGAGGGGGTTCACCCACCTGTCCTGTGGGCTGTGTGTGTCCTGTCCCAGGGTCAGGGCAGGTCACTGATGGCAGAGCTGATGGTTATTGGTGGTGCTGCTTGGTTTTGAAGTCAAGTGATAGGAAACTGCTTGAATGGCTGGAGCCAGAGCATCTCCGCAAGGGGCTGCTAAAGAGAAAAAAACACACTGGTGGTTAATTACTTTTTTGGTTTTTAACTTTTGATTTTTGTTTCTTGTTAGGGTTTTTTTTTTTATTTCTGCTGTAAGGCTTGACAGTACTTGGGAGAGGGCTGGTACTGCAGAGGCTCCTCACTGGGAGCTTTTGAAGGTGTGGAGCAAACACTAAAATCCCTTTGCAGACTCCCCAGCCTAAGGCCCACTGTCTTTCCTCCTCCTCTTCCTCCTCCTTCTCCCAAGAGAAAGTCTTGGGAACAAATATCTCCCCCAGCTGATGGAGCCCCAGCTCAGGGACGCCCCACAGCTGAAACCAAAGAGCCCCCTTTGCTGAGGGTCCTCACGGTGACACACAGGGCACTGCTGCTGCCCTGGGGGGGACACTGACCCCTTGAGCCTTGCTCAAGCACACCCAGGCCATGGCTGGAGGTGTGCAAGGCTCTGGCAGGGGATTGAGCCTCGGACATCCCAGCTCTGGGCCGGGCACGTTGCCCCGGACTCGTGCCCGGGAGTCGCTCTTACATGCCTGTGAAAATATGTACCCCAGCAGCCACACAAGTAAACACGTGCCTCGTGAACTACGTGATTCATATGTGATCTGAGGTTCCAGGGGATTCCTGAGTTTTTTAAATACTATCTGTGTTTGAAAGCATTGTCCAGGAACATAAATAATTTTCTATCATTTATAATATTCGTGTTCCTTTCTTGATAGTTCACCCAAACCTCACGGTAAAAAACTGGCATAAGCTCTTTGAAAAAAAAAGGTTTGAGTTTGTAACCAAGAGTTTAATATATTCTGGGAGTGCTGCGATTCATCACAGGAGCATTGGGAATGGATGGACTCGATGATTTTTAGAGGTCTTTTCCAACCTAAATGATTCTATGGTTCAATAGAATGTGCCCTGGCGGGGACGGCAACAGGCAAGAGACCCCCACAGACCCCCTCCCTGTGCCTGCTTGTCCACACAACATTTCTTGCCTCTATCAATGTATCTAACATGTGAGAAATAAAGTGTGGAAAACTTATTTCAGCTGCGTTTCTCGGGGCAGGCGCTTTGATCAGCCAATGCCTGAGTATATTATTCAGCACACAGGAAAATGGACAACTTAACTTTTAGACTTTTAGGTACAGAGTTGCCGCCGTGAAAGGGCTGTCCAAGTTGCCAGCAGTCATTAGGCAGCCTTTGGCTTTGAACAAGGATATCCTAAGCCAGGGGACAAACTAAACTCCCCCGTCCCCTGCTCCGGGGCAGCATCCCCAGCCTCCAGCCCATCCATGCACCAGCAAACCCCGCAGCGGCTCAAAACAAGCAGCGCGGGTTTAGCTAGCCCCGGCTTGCGTTGCGGACTCCAGATTTGTTCCAGAAGCGCAAGGCGAGGAGGGGTTTTTCCTGCAGTGCGTGCAGGGTTTTTTCCCGAGCGCGGCGGGTGATCCGCGTCCCGCCCGGCGCTGCCGGAGCGCTCCAGCCCTAATTGCCGGCTGCTCTCTCGTGGCTGCGCGGGGAAGTGCTCCGGTCCCTCCGCTCACACCGCGTCCCTCCAAAACAAATCCCAGCGAAGGGCCCGTCGCCAGCTGGAAATCAGGCTGGATGTCTGTAAAGTCCCCTGTAAGAGGACTTTTTACAGCCCCGTACCTCAGCGCCGCGCTGCCACGGCTCCTTTCGGGGAAGCAAATTCAGGTTTTCACCTAATTTTTGCCTGTTTGACAAGGCGAGATACATCCAGGAGATAAACCAAGGCAGAGGTACCAATTTTGACCTCTTCATGCTGGCAGTGTCACTCTGTTAGCTGGTAGGTACTGTTAGGATTTTGGAATTCAGTTTTACCTTTTTTTTTTTTTTTAATATATGTTATTCTGTGGAGCGGAACGCACGAGCCAGACCTGAGCAGTGGGGAAAGACTGTCTTGATTCATTGCACTCATGTGATTTTGGCTGCAGTAAATTCACTCTCCTGCTACAGCATGCAATTTGAGGGTTTATTGAATGCTGGCACAACCAGAGGGGAATCATCAAAGTGGAGATAATTGCAGGGCTCTCGTTGCTTCCACTGTCATTGCTTTACCAGCTATTGTCTCACTGCTCGGGAGAGCATGGCCAAAGACCTCTCAAAAGAAATAAAAAAAGTCGATTTTATTCCTTCTTCTATTTCTTTTCCTTGTGGTAGGACTTACTCTTAAGTGTGATTCTTTACAGTCTCCAGGAAGTTTTCGTTTTCTTCTCCTATTTCACTATCCCCTAATTCAACGCTGTCTCTGAAAAACTTTTTACAAGATCCTGTCCTTTTTGTATTGTTAGCACCCAAAATCTTGGCCCCTTTCTGTTTGAAGTAGAAACTTAACACATCCTCTCCAGCAGCAGGAGTTTGGCCAGTGGAATCCCTGGAGAAGCTTTCTGTTCACCTCAGCAAGCACCAGACCGGCCGGGAGAGCGTCTTCTCCCCGCAGCCTTCCCCTGCTATTCGTCTTCCCTGCCCTCCCTCTGCTTCAATTCCCCTAAAAATCGCCTGGAGATCATTGGCCAGTTCAGCAAAGACAACTGCTCCATCACAGCCGAAATCTGAGCTCGCACATATGGTTGAAGTTAAGCTAAGGTCTTCTTCCCAGAAATGCTTTGTGAAGTTCTTCTCCAGGCAAGCCTTTTCCAGTAAGATAGTGTCTCCTTGCCTGCTATTTTGCTTAGTCTCACTTTCTTTTATCTTCCTTGTCGAACTTGAATGTCGCCATTCACTGCTAGCAGATGTGGTTTGGGATTCCTGCATTCTTTTATGCCTTTATTTCAGTGCTTTCATCACATCTTCTCTTTCAGCTAGGTGAATCAAAGGCCTTTCCATAGTCCAGTCAATGCGAGCTATACATGATGGCTTGTTTTATTTGGCAATCTTCTCCAGAATGTGATTCATTGTCTGCAGGTGATTCATAGTTAGGAAATTACTTCTGAACCCTGCCAGTGCTTGTGGTTGATTAAAGTTCAGAAGTCCCTGTAGTCTGTTCACCAGCGCTTTTTTGTCAACTCAAATATTTGTGTGCAGTAAAGAACAGTAAAAAGTGGATGTGCTACTGACATGAGCAATTTACTTGAATGTTTGCATCTTTAGAAAGTTCTACCAAAATATCTAGAACTGGCATGAAACTGTTTCACAATGTCTGACTAAATGAATCACGTTTTACAAATAAATATCTGTCAAATCGCTCAATTACTCGAGATCCAGTCATTAAGCAATAAAATAAAGCAGTAAATAGGAGACATCTGCTGCAAAGTGCTACAGAAACATAAGCATCTTTCTCAAGTTACCTTCTTTGCATTTTGGTATAATGATTCACCAAAAATGTCATATCCAGGGCAATCAAACATCAGAAAATTGTCCACCCTAAAACAATATTAGCATAGCATGGTACCTTACCCAAATACATCTTGGTGAAGGCTACCTCGTAACTGGTCAGCTGAAGTGATCACCATTTTTGGGTGAGCTCAGATGGTTCAGGGTACTGAAAATTTGAAAGAAAAATAGCATTGGAAGTCATTGCTTCTGATCTTGAATTGATTTTTTTAAAGATGTAAATGCTGCCCTTCTTTTGAAAGATAATATTTCCCATAATGGCCAGGAGAGAGCCCAACTTTCTCTTTACATCAAAGGTACTTTATGTCAGAGGTTCTTGTGGGAATAATATTAAAACTCAAGGCCTGGATGGTCAAGGGGCTTGAAAACTGACTCTCTAAATCGATTACAGCAGAAACTGAATCCCAAAGGTTGGCAACTCCTAGGGAGCTGCAGCCAGACAGAACTGGGGATAACAGCTCGTGTCAGTCAGGCACATCCACATCTGAACTGCCACTTTCCCCAGAAGGATGAGGGGCTTTTTTGGCAGCATCATCCTACAGTGTTGACATAGAAAATGGTATTTCCAAGAATACAAATCAATTCAAGTACCTTTTGGAAAGACACTCAGATAACAGCAGATTTATGCACTTGTAGCCTCTTCACTTTGCTTTCGGGCAGCTCGGGCTCATTGCTTCATCAAGAGTGTCAGTTTGCAGAGCAGTGCTTGATCTGCAGTTCTTTGAGAAGGAAAATATTTTTAAAACTTATCTTGATAGTCATAGAATTTCGTATGAAAGATACATTTTTCCTGCCAAAAGATTCCTACAATTCTCAAGCAGCATTTCAAAACTGGTAGGGCTGGACTGACATTGCATATTTTACTGGTAATGGAGCATAATAAAAACAGAAATGGAAAGAATAATCAAGTACCCAAAGCTCATTATCACAGAAGCATCAGCTCCTTTCAGACCTTTTCCTGGATAACATTTCAGCACCAGGAGCTCTGCCTAAAATTTGGCTCATGGATTATGTTTAAAATTGTGTGTATTAAACCCATACCTAGGCGAGTTTCTGTGTTTAATTCAAAAATCTTCTCTAAACAAACTCTGTAACTTCTCCACGCTTCAGGTTGCAACAGTTTCTCTGTACATATTTCCAGATGGTTTTTGCCAAAAAGCTTAAATATCTATTTAGCAACTTTAGTTACTTTCCACTGTTCTCACAAGCATAAGAAGCTCCAGCAAGCGAAGTGTCTTTTAAAACTTCTCCCACCGTGCTTATTCAGACAAATATTTCTGCCGAGTTCAATTCCTCCCAGAGGAATTTACTTTGGGGAAGAAACGGTTAAAAAAATCTCCCCAGGATTTGACTGAGTATAAGTGTCAGCAATCTAGTAAGAACATTGGGACATTGTGAAGTTTAAAATTGGATTTTAAAAAAAATAAAAGATTTCATAAACCAGGAGGTTTAGACCTCAGTTTTCCATCTCATCCAAGAAACTGGGTCTGGTATAATTTAAATAAAGTTGTTTAACAAGTGGGAGCTGAATGCTTGACTTAGAAAACATAGAAATGCTCCTGCTCAGAGCAGGTTTTCCAAAAGCCATCAGCTGCTTTCTGCCAGCTGCCACATGCATTTGCAGGTCTCACTGGCTCAGCAACGCTCCAGGTTAGATTTGCCTGCTGAGATCAGCCAACCACGCTCCTCTTTTATAAAAAACTACAAGCAATGACAATGAATTTGGCATTTTCTTCATCCACAGCGCTCAGCTTTGAATTCCTGCCTCATTTAGCCAAAGATATTTGGCTTGGTCGCTGTTCCTCTTTGACAGTTTATATATCGGTGAACTTCGCCTTCATGCAAACATGTGCTTTTTATTTTAGGCTATGCAAAACTATGTCAAGATGGTAGGGAAAATATCCTCCTGCATCCCAGGATAAAAAGGATGGCAGTTGGTTCAAATTCATGTCCACTCTTCCATGACAAGTGCATGCGCATCTAGCTGATAAATGTGTTTATTTCCAGTGTCCCTCCATGGTTCAGATGTCAAGAGAAGGACAAACTCCACCATGAGTGGCAGAAGGACTTCCAGGAGGAGCCATGCCTCTGGCTGATCTATTCCTGGACTATATTTTTAAGTAACTTGAAAATGTCCAAAACAACAAATGTGTCTTTCAAGCAAAACTCAAATGACGAAGAACACAAAGCAATGAAACACAAAACTGGTGTGGTTTTGTTCCTTTTCCTGAAACAAAAAGCAGTGCTTTTATAAAACTCCAGTGCTCCCAGTTATGATGTAGAGACTCAACACACATGGGGGACAGAGAGGAGGTGGAAGGGTGCCTTTCTGAAATAAACCCCCCTGACTGAGTGTCACGCTCGATTCCACCCAAGGAGAAGACAAATGCTGCTGGATCCAGTGTCCACAGGCATTCCTGGCTGTCCAGCCATCAGAAAATGCTGGGCAGGGAGGTTGTAACAGCATCATGAGTTGGCTGGTCCCGTGGGATGTTTTTAGGACATATAAAACAAATTTAAAACAAACACTGAGCACAAAGCACTAACATGGTGAGAGCCCTTCTTGAAAGCCTGAAGAGGCTCCTTGGAAGCAGCAACCCTTTGGAATCATTTACAAATGCTGTCCCATCTGTAAACACAAGAAACATCCTTAATATAAACAGTGTCCCTCGCTCTGGAAGTGCGAGGAGAAAGGAGCAGGAAGCAGGGCAGCAGAAGGAGGAATAAATCAGTGACAAGACTTTTATGAAATGAGACATCTTGGTCCTTGCGCTTATACGCGCACTCCAAAATCTCTTATTAAGTCCACATGGATCCAGAGAGCTCTTTGGAAAAGACAGCCTAAAGAGATGGGGAACATGAAAGGAGCATCTAGAAACAGATGGGACACGAGGTTTTCAATAAACCTGAACACAGATGGGGATCTCACATAGCAGCAGCTAAACTGCCTCGTGCTGTGAGCCCATCAAATTTCACAAGCTTAACAACATCGGACTGGCTCTGTACATGGGGATGAGAATTTGCAGAGGAATAAATCCAGCCATGTGTAGCTGATGAGCTGTGTGGTTCAGCTGTAAGGATGTTTCCTCCAGGAGAATGCAAGGTCCCCTTGTAGCTCATTGCTGGAAGCAGCAGCTTCTCATTTGATTTGGGATTTGCCAGCGTATCTTGCCTGGTCCACGGTTAATTAAAGGATCATACAATTCCCTTTCCTGTTCTGTGCCCGTGCCAGAAATTCTTGTTCGAAGCCTGGATCTGGATCTCACTTGGAAATAAAATTTTTAAAGAATCCCCCGTGTCTGGTAGTATTCCACAGTTATTATTTGTGTTATAGGAAGACCAACAGATCCAAAAATAAGACGAGAGCCAATATGGTCATCTCTGTACCAATATAGTGTAATTCCTCTTATCTTGGAGAACTTACAAAAACAGGCAGAAATGGACAGAAATTCAAACACAGGTAATTAACATTGAAAGAGAATAAAATCTTGGTTCCTTGACATCCCCCATACCGTCCTGTCCTCCCATTCATCCTAGGCCCTTAGTACCTCCTCATGACCACTTGAAGATTGTTTTGGTTTTTTTTTCATCAAGATCTGCTGTGGTACTCATGAATAGAAGTATTTCCTGGGATTCAAAAGAATGACTGGAGACAGAAGATGCCCCCAGGTGAGAGCAGATTTCCAATTAAAAAGCTTTATGTCTTCAGTTCTGACATGACACCAAGAGCCACCAATTAAATGTGACACAGCAGATAATACAAATCTGTAGTTATTTCTAATATGTTACAGTGCCTAGAACATAATTACCTGAGTCACATTCACCCTCACTCTGAGGCTGGAGATTCACAATCCATCTCTTCACCGACCTCCACCAAGAGTCTGGAAAAAGGCGCCTTTGAAGAAAAGTTGAATTTTACAAGAACACTCTATTAGACTATGGATTACAGGAAATTAGTACCTAGGGTCAAATCCTGTTGGTACTATTTACATTGGAAAGGGGCTCCCTGATTTATTTCTCTGTAAATATTATCTGCTCACCAGGTGCCAGCTGGGGGCAGGGCTGGGCTGTGCAGGGTGTAAATCAGGACAGGACCTGGTGCATCCTCTGCATCTGATGACTCCCTGGGGATGTGGGTGGAGGTGTGGACTGCAAGACAAGATCCTTCATTTTGGGCTCCAGGGAATTCAGGGCAGAAATACGAGCCCAGAAATGAGCATCATAGGCACAGAAGGTGGGGCACATGTACTCACACTTAGATAGATTTTCTCTCCCATTCAGATCCACAGTGCACAAGAATTAAAGGATATCCCAGTAATTTTCAGGCATTCCTTTAAACAGAATCAGCAGCCACCTGCCTGACTTGGGGCAGCATTTATGTAGAAGACTCCAAGCACACCTCAGCCTTTATAAATGATATAAACCAGGCTGTGCTCAGGAAGGTGGACTTTCTCCTGAATTTATCAGACATTATCAGCCCTTACCATGAAGTCCTGACTCACAGACTGCAATATTCCTGCTTTTCCATCTCTTTCTGTGCCACTAAGTCAGTCCTGTGGGATGAACAAGGGATGAGGCATGGTGCTGGGCATCTCCTTCTCCAAAAGCTTTTCAAGACCCACCTCATCATGCCATGTCTTTTTGGGACACAAAGTGATGCCAGTGGTTCCACCACTGCTTTTTGCCATGATTTTGGGTGGTCCTGACCCATCTGGAAGGGAAGAGGTGATGAGAAAGCAAATTTCCCCACATGCAAAGCAGAGCTGAGGTCCTGCCATGAGGAAATCCCTGCAGAGCTGGAGGTTTGGTCACCAAGCCACCTTTAAGGAGTCAGTTTGTGAAGTGCCTTGGGTGAGTCAGACTCAGCAGTGCCCTGCCACTTGCAGGAGGCATTTGGGAGGATGAACAGAAATTGCTTGATTTACACTTCTGCAAAGGTCTGTGCTGGTTAAGCTCAAGAATGTTTTTAACAAAAGATGGCACAGCAGAAATATTTCAAACAGGAATTCTGTATCAGTAAATGTGGAGTGATTTTTCAAGTCTGAGTGTGAGCAGGATTTATGGCAAGCTTGTGCCTTCAACTATTGCTACCACAACTGCTGGTCCTACTCAGCCATTAAATACTGGGTTTTTGGAAGCACTAAGAGCCTTTCATAGTAAATAAATATAACTATCCTCAATTTACGATTGGAGAAACAAAGAAGGCAAAGACTTTAGATCTTCCTGAAATCCCAGTCTGTGAAATGTCCATGCTGGAAAACCACAATGCTCAGGGAAAAAGGGATACGGGATCTAAGAAAGCTTCAACTGTTTTATAGAAACATTTACACACATCAAAACATTTCATCCCAGGCCACTGCCACTGCAGGTAGCTGCTAATTAAAATCTGCTGTGCTGTGGCTACTGTCTCTAAAACTCTGGCCAGCATATGTTTTATTTCTCTTCTTTTTTATGTTTCTATGTTGTTTGTTTAGTTTCTGAGCTTGTCTGATGATATTTTCAAAATTCAGTTTTATGTTTGAAGATTAAGTTTAATAAGCTTGTACAATATATAAAAAAATTATAATTTATTATTCAAAAACTTTCCTGACAAGATGTCTACAAGAAACATGACCCAAACCACACTGCCTTGTAATAATACCTCTTAAAAATTCCTGACCTCCCACTAAACACTCCTGCAGACTTCCCTGCTTCAGTCCTTGCTGAATATCTCATATATGTCCCCTGTAACATTACACAGGAGGAAATGAAACAGGAAAGTCATCAGCTCAGGCTGACAAACGAGGGCAATTGCCTACCTCTAGGTGATTTTCTCCTAGTATTGACAAAAACCAATTTTTTCTGGCAGCGAAGGGCTGGAGTCTCGTAGAAACACTTTTGGATCCCCTCTGACACTTGGGCCATCTTCCCTTTTCTTAAAAATGGGCCACTGAGAATATGGTGCACTGGAAAAGGAGAGAGGGCTGTGCTTAGAGGGCAAAGGGAGTACAGGTGTGAGGAACACAGGTGTGAGAGGTCGAGGTGTGAGAAATACAGGTGTGAGAAGTAACAGCAAAACCAAGAGCAACACGGTCACTCTGCAGTCAGCCCCTTCTGCCAGGGGTTTGGAGCTCACATAACCACACCCAGGCTCAGCTCAGGGGTGGTGCTGCCTCTGCCTGCCCCCAGAATCATTTCTCAGCACCTCCCTCACTCCACAGCCCTGCTCCTGCACACCGTGTTCCCTGGAATAAAAGTGTTCCCACCGGCAGGTGACACTCCAGCCTGAGGGCAGTGTGACCTCTCGCAGTGGTTTCCACATCCCCACTGACCTGGCTCTCTTCTTTCCCTGCATTATACTGCAAGGATGGACACTGCCATCACCACAGTCCCTGTGTCCCCACAACTGCAGGTGACAACCAGGCTGGGCATGGGGTTGGTATTTCATTGATGCAGCTGTTTGACAACTTGTGATTTGCATTATTAAAGATTTCATATTTACTAAAAGTAGCTCATCTTTCTAGCTGGAGAATGCTTTTTTTCCCCCTAATTTTGTCTTTTTGGGTGGTTTTTTTATTCCTTGTGGTAGGGTTTGGGAACATTATTATAAGAAAGCTTTGTGTGAGCTTGGTCCACACGCCAACAGCTACTCACCCTCGCTAATAGGCAAAACTACTCGGGGATTTTAAAGCTTTTAACAAGACCTTGTCTAGACTGGTATTTACTGGCAATACAATTAAATCATATTGCAGAAGGAAAAAAGAAAAAGATATTGAATTATTTTAATTACCTTTAGAAGCCACTTCTTCCCTCTCGAGGTCAGACCTTGATTTAAATCAGTGCATGTCAGGTGTTGGTCCATGGACGTAGCAGCAGTGTGAAGGTTAAAGGGATGATGTGTTTGTCTATAAGACAGGCTAAAGCCTGGCCTGTAACACAGCTATATTTGCAATAAATCTGTTCCTTTTTTTTTTTTTTTTCCTTGCCACAAACTTTGTCAAAGGAGTCCCCTCAGCGTGGGGCTGTCACTCAGGATTCATCTGAAATGTTCAGGATGAGATATTGGGCATAAATTTTCCTGGGATGCATGGATGGGTTTTCCATGCCCATTCCTCATTGGCATCTCCTCACCCTTTTGTGCCACCCTGCCCTGTAGACCCTCAGGGTGGAGTGAAGACCAACCATGTCCAGCATGGGCAAGGGCTATATCGATTTATTTATCCATATTTATTTTTCCCATATTATGCCATTTATTGTTTCTCCTCCCTGTAGGGTGCATGACATTGCTTTGCTCCTTGGGCTTTTTTTCCCAGCCCTCCCTCCACATCAGATGCATCTCCAGTGCCTGATAATCTTTCCCTAGACAATTAAACCTTCATTTGTTGCTTCCTTGCAACTCCAGTTTTTAAAACTATACACTTTTTTTTTTTCCCTGTTAGGTTAGGATTGCTTCCAACTTCCAATCCCCAATTTAGATTACACGCTCAGAAACTAACTCCAAACATTTACTGCGTTTGAAGGTCACAGTGCTATTGATTGATTTCCAGTTATAATGTATGTTGTCCTAACATGAGTTAAAAACATTCTGGGCTAAATCCAAAAATGCTGGGATCAAAGCATCTGGACTTGTTGCTTTCATGTTTGGCACATAAAGGGGCTGGCAGTCACCAATGTGGTCTTGGCTGGGCTATAGTTGTTTTCATTCTCTGATGTGAAACAGTTGGGAATCACAGACCCTCCAACAGTTATAGTGGACTAAATAAAAATTGGCTTAAAAACCTGCCAAGCATTTGAAAGTGCCAGTCTCCAGAGTTTTTCACAACTTATTGGCTATGGCATGTTTTTCTTTTCATTTCTCTTGTGTTTTTTTCCTTCCTCTCTCTCTTTTTTTTTTTTTTTTAAGAAAGAATTTTCTGCAAAATTAGACTTTCAGTTGCGTATTTGAAATAGGTAAAGTCTTCATCTCATCAGACTCAATTTATCATTTTTGATCTGACTTCACTCATTCCTTTGGCCGCTCCATCTGATTTCATAATTAAAAAAAAACCCCAACATTTTTGCTATCAAACTTATCGCATAAGAAAATAAACAAGGGCCAATTTCTTGGCTAGCCTATCTTAAAGATATCCCAGCACCGCATCTGCATGTCAGCTTTTCACTTTCAAATGCACTTTAAGCAGATTATTCCTAAAGTTTTTTCATTAGTCTTCCCTAAAAGTCTTCTATTTATATTTGCTGTTTATAAAATCGCATCCAGAGGCCATTGTGCAACGCACTGCACAGAGTCAAAAGCCATCAAGCCCTTGAGACAAACAATGGAAACACTTCACAGATGGGAGCTGTTGTACAGATGGAGGATGGAGGCAGGAGGGACAGGGAGGTTGGAAAGAGGAAGAATTATGGATGTTGGCCATGCTTGTGAAAGAAGCCAGTGGCAGAGCCAGCCACTTAACCCACATTCCCATCCAATTGCTTCCCTACTAATTAATTTTCCTCCCTCATCCTTTTAGAAGGCACTTTATAATTTTTTACCCCCTTCTCTCTTGTTTCTGAAAAAACAAAGTGCTGGCGATTGAAAAATCAAATTCTTCACGAACGTCACACATTTTTTCCGTCACTTTGGCTAATTTCTAGGAATTTGGTGTTGGCCTTGGGAGCTTTGGATCAGGCAGGGGGCCGCCCCTGGCGAGGGCAGCACCAGGAAGGTCACTGCTGCCAAAGTTAAAGAGCTGCTCCCGTTATTTCCAGCCACACAACGGCACCTCGCTGCACGCTGGGCTGGGGTTTCTGCTCGGACAAGTTTTAGTGCAGTCTGTCGGTCAGAGAGAACAATGCTGCTCCTCCTGCTTCCCACTCTTGACAGCTAATCCACAGGAAAAGGGGATTTATGGTGGCCCCATCAGTGGTTCAGCCCTGCACTGCACCTCGGCGTCCAAGATTGATGCCATCAATGTTCTTTGCCCGTCCCTCCGTGGCTTCAGCAAACACCTCCCCAGGGACCACGTGCTGCAAATCCCCTTTCTGCTGCCCCAAGTGAGCTGAGGTTCCTTGGATTCAGGCAAGCAATACCAGAGCAAAAAATGGGAGGAGGAAAAGCACTGTATGATCCTTAACCTCTGCAGAAGAAGCAGGGTCTTCCCTGACTGATTTTTAAACAGACCACTTCCAACATCTCCATGAGGCTTCCAATCAGTCCTGGGACAGTAAAACTTGGACTGAAGAGAGGCTAAAACCAGTTAAAACTGATGTTTTAGAGACAGTCAGGACATGAGGGATGAAGTGTTAAAGCAAAGAGATGATTTCAGTTCTGGCACCTTTGGCAAGGCTAAATATCTCTTTAGGACTCGTAGTAATGAAAAAATGAATGTTCCACTAAGAAAACCAACACTCAGCATAAAACACACATTTACCATTAATATGTAGTCTAGAGCCATCTAAATGTAAGATTACCTTATAGTAAAATGAATATAAATTTGGCTTGCTAAAGGATTTTGAGGACATTTTTGTGTTCAGGTGAAACATTATCAATTGCTGCTGTGTGTGGCTGTATTTATACAGTTTGCTTTTCATATTGCCATTAGAAAAACCCGTGCACATTCTTTCCATGTAAAATAATTTTGTAAAATAACTTAGTCCAACAGTTACACTTAGTCTGAGTATCAAAGATTTTTTTTTATTTTTAATGTTTTGATTATAAGTGAGTAAATGAGCATATGTGCAATTATATTTTGGGTGCCATAGCTTCAGCCGCCACATTTTGGCATTTTATTTTATTAGCTAAAAGCTCACATATGGTTTCCATGTTTCCAATCTGGCTTTAAGGATGCAATGGCTGAATTAAGCAATGTTTCTCCTCACTCCAATTCCCTTAGATATACTTAAAAAGTCCATTCAGATTATAAAAAAAGTAAATTAAGGTTTATAATATTCAGAAGGTGGCCCATGGTAGTGAATAATACAGTGCTATCTTGTAAGTCCCCTAGCACCCTGCAGAAACTGTTAAAGGCCAAATTTCATAGTTTAAAATATTAAATCACCCTATGATCCTGTGGGGCAGAGTCATGCCCGAATCCCAGCATATTTCTTTTACAAACAACAATGCCATTATATCAGCGTGAGAACCCCCAGACAATGGGTCACCCCACACAGCCACTGGGATTTGCAGGTCCTCCAGCACCTCCCCATGCTGGACCTCAGGGATTTGGGGAAGGTTTTGAGAGTCCCCGTTCAACACAGTCTGACAAAGTCTACAAAAATGACCCGGAGTAAAGAGCTCAGGGTCACCTGATGTGTGGCTGTGAGAGCGGTCAACAGGAATCGTTGGGTCTTGTCCACAGGACAGAGGCCTGGGAGAGAGGCACAGCTCCAGGGGGGTTATGGAAAGGGATAAACAGCTCTGTACCCCACAGGGTTTGTGGCAGAGGGGCTGTGGCTCGGCCATCAGGCAGCGCTCCCCAGCCACAGGCGCTGTGAATCCCTAAAAGCAAAGGGGGAAGTCAGAGAGTCCCTTGGGAAGAGGTTTGCAACAACTGCAGGCAAACACACCTCAGGGATGGTCCTGGCCTCAGTGCAGCAGCTTGGCTGAGTGACCTCCCAGGTCCCCCAACCCCGCAGTTCTGTGAGCTCATCAAAGCATGTCTGGGACACGGGAACATGGGTCCTCTCTGCTGAAGTGGTGCAAAAGTAAATCCGATCCAGGATATCCCTCTTTCATCACAGAATCCTGGAATGGTTTGAATTGCAGCGGGGCCTTCAAAGACCATCTCATTCCAACCCCCACCATGAGCAGGGACACCTTCCACTACCCCAGATTGCTCTAAGCCCCATCCAGCCTGGCCTTGGACATTCCCAGGCATGGGGCAGCCACATTCTCTGGGCAACCTGTGCCAGGGCCTCACCAACCATCCTAATACAGACTTACTTCTCCAGATCTTCAAGTTTCCATCTAAATCCATCCAAAATCCAGCAAAACATGCAAGTTTGAATATAACCCATATCCACAGGTACACTTAAGCATGGGATTAAACAGTTTTCTGAATGGGGTCCCTATGTTACTAAGGATTGGCTGTTAGTCTTGGCTCTTTTTTTCAGCTAAATTGAGATGGGAAAAGGTTTCCACACTGGGATGAAGCCAAGGGCTTTTTCTCCCTTTCTCTCTCTTTTTCTTTCCACCTTTTTCTCTCCAACAGAACAAGATAGATGCCTGACAACTTTTTCTATCTTGCTAATATCCTGGAATTTGGGCCTTTAGGTGTGGGGAACTCAAGACTCAATTGCTGCTCAGACACGTTCAGAAGATTGTAATCCCAGTTCTCACATATGTGAGCTCTGCTGACCACTGGGATGTTTAAACCAGCAGAGTTCTTATGATTTGGGTAAATCACAGAGTAAAAAGGGGAGATAGTGCTAGGGATGGTCTAAATTAATCTGATTTTTTACAAGATATTGGTGTTGACAAATAATTTTCTAAAGATTTGTTTTACTTGAAAAGCCCTAATCAACTCCACACATTTGGCTGATATTTAAAAGGGTGACCATTAATTTTTTTCAGTTCTTTGGAGACATCAAACTACCATAACTTTGCCTGAAGTCATGGAGAAGGAGGTGACCTCAGCTTTTCTGAAAATCAGCTGTACATATACCATGTTTGCGAACAGAACTGCTGTTTGTGATCACTTTTAAAAATGTAGACCTTGGAAGTCTTCCCTTTTTAGTACCAGTGAAATGAACTAATCAAAACATCGAGAGCTCGGAGAACAAGTGAATATTGTGTTGGAAATCCTACAAAGTGCCTGGACTGATCCACATGGACACACGAACTGCAAGATCAAGAGATGCTTCAGCCCTTCTACTGACACTTGAAAAAAAGCATTACAGGGTTTAAGGAGGGAAGCAAATTAATGGAAACATCCGCTTTAAAGGACCGTTTCCAATCACTGGTACTCCATTCATTACGGGCCTGAGTGGTTCCAGAGACAACAGAAAACTGTGCATTGTTGCAATGCCAAGAACAAGAGACGCAATATGGATGTTGTGTTGCTTCTCACTCATGGCAATCTGAACGATTTTGTGCCCTCCCCATCTCGCCTGGCGCGTTCATCTGCCAGAAAATTACTGCCACTGTCTGCCTCATGAGCAAATGGGAGGCAGGGCTGGTGTTTTGGGGCCCTTCCAGCCAGACACAGTGGGGTTGGGGTTCTTGCACAGCCACAGCAGCAATATAAGGCAGGTCCTGGGCACGAGTTGTGCCTGATGCATCGTCAAGCTAAAACCCTTTTATGGGAGGCAAAGTTTTTTATGGGAGGTAAAAGCACAGCGGTCATTTAATTAACAATGCCTCAAAGTCTTCAGAGAACCACATGGCTGAAGTTTTCCCAGGTCCACTGTGATAGCTTGTTAAAATTTGGCCAATGCAATTTAATCTTTGCTCCACCAGCCATTTCCCCAGCATCCCTGAGGCGTGGCAGTGACATTACAGCACAGACTCCGCGGCATGGTGAGGATTTGAAAATGTCACCATATGTTACAGATATCTCAAGAGCACATGGAAAAACTTCATCTCGAGGCCTGGCACACGCAATGAGGCACACACAATAACAATGGGCTTTTTCAGAAAGTGCAGCAGCAGCCTTTCAGCTGAGCTTGCTTCTAACCCATGACTAGCAGAGAGGAGGGTGCACCATTCCTGATGAGTTCCTAAGGAATCTGTACTCAAAACACTCACCAGGTAAGGCAGAAATAACCCTGCAATGTCTAATGTTACCTGATTGAGATCAGGCCATAACCAGGAGCAGGACATCAGCTCCCACAGCCCAATGTGAAGTCCATCACAGTCTACTGCAGTCACCAACTTCTGCTCAGTTTGATGAAGCCAGAATGGGTTAAGAAATGGGTATTTGTGGTGAAATTGTGCAATTTGTATTATTTTGGCACTACATATATTCTAAACTAACAATCTTGGCCAAGTTAGGCTTTTTTTTTTTTTTTTTAATCTTTCTTTTACGGCCTCTTGTAATTTAATCTTACCCAAAAGTTATGGAAAGAATACACACCCACTTAATGCCAATCAGTGGGGATTAGTCTTTGCAAAGACTTTCTTCCGTGCCATTTTGCATCTTGGTGCACTTTTCTAGATCTCTTAAATGCAAAAATAAACAAACATCCATACATCTGGGAGCAGCTTTCCAAGCGGAGCCCAGCGCCAGCTTTTTTTCCTGTTCTGAGTGCTCAGCACCCACGATGGGGCCAGTTCAGCTAAATCAGGGCCAGGTTTTCATAGGAACACGGCAATCTGGAGGCTCCCATCGTGACAAATATGTGCAGATTCATCGCCTAACTCATCCTCCCACCCAGGAACGATAAAATGACACAGTGCTGCAGCAGCAACAACATCAGCTATCGATATCAGGAGCAGCCACCCCGGGCCGGACACATAAACAGCTGGGAGGAATGTTGGCCATGCAAGGAGATTGCTCAAGTCCCCAGTGCAGACCTGAGTGTTTGCTTATGTTCCTGCTTGGCAAGACACGGCACTGTGGAGATGCTGCTCAGTGCTCGGGTAAGAGAATCGTTTCTGACACGCCGCTGATTCCCCAGGCCGTAAGGAAACCGTGCGGAAGGGACATGCGGCGTTGGTGACTGCTCTTCCTTGCTGATCTACTTGGCCTGCCCCTGATTTATGAAGTGCAACTCTGCACAGGATGTTGCCAGTTGAGGCTGTGTATTGCGTGGCAGCTGCAGGATTTAGGGATGACCCACGTCCCGCAGGGAAATGGCTCTGCTCTGGACAGGGGATGGTTTGAGCAGGTGTTTTCCATCTCCAGCTTCTGGGGCGAGTCGAGTTATTCACTCTGACAACTGCCAAGTGCACATTTAATTGGATAGGAGAGAGAGTTGGGTGAGCAAAGCGGGGAAGCCTTGCCCTTATTCATACAAGCAGTCTGATGAATTTCTTTCTGCTACAGTCCCTCCTTATTTTGTGTTTCCTTTCCACAAACATTTGAGTGAACCAAATTCAAGGAAAAGCAATTCCACAGTCTTGTGCTGAAGAGTCACTGGAAATCATTTCTGCACAGAAAAATACTCGGGCTTGTAATCAGGGACAGTAACCTCGTGTGCCAGAGAAGCCACATGATGTTGAGTGTCTGATCTACATCTGAATATGCTCAGAATCAGAGAACCATTTGAGCTGGAAAACCCTCTAAGAGCATCCAATCCAACCATTAACCCAGCACTGCCAAGTCCTCCATGAGCCATGCCCCTAGCACCACATTTACAAGTTACTGGAACAATTCCAGGTGTGGTGATTCCACCACTGCCCTGCACAGCCTGTTCCAATGCCTGACCATCCTTTCAGAGAAGGCATTTTCCTTCATATCCAACCAAAACCTCTCCTGGGCACAACTTGAGGCCATTTCCTCTTGCCATATCACTCCTTACCTGGGAGAAAAGACCATTCCTCACCCAGGTTCAACATCCTGTCAGGGAATGGTAGAAAGTGATAAGGTCCCCCTGATCCTCCTTCTCTCCATCCTAAACAACCCTTGTAGGTAGATTCAGCCATCAAACACACGAGTGGTGAATAGTCACACCAAAAAAAAAAAAGATTTGTTGAGAAATTAGTCATAAAAAAATGTAGAGAATAACAATTGCATCGATGATCTTCCTTGCAAGAAATCATATAGCAAGCTGGGAACAACTTTCAACGTGTGTGACTGCTTTGCATCCCATGTCTTTCTCATAAGAGTTTTTTTCCCAACATTATAAAAAAAAACCAAACCAAACAACCAACCCCCCATAGTTATTTGCTCACTGTTTGTAACACTCTGCAACTTTAAAAATTCTTCCTCCCCAGTGCAAACATACTTCCTCAGAGAGGCAGAAGCAGAGCCTCGCTAAGATGCTTAAGAGGAGGTCAAGAGAAAAGCCATTTACCAGGGGAATCTCTCTCAGCCCTTAACACATTTTTATTGCTACCTATGCACACAGTGTTCTCTCAGAGGCTAGATGAATAAATATGCCTCTTTTGAGCAAACATTTATAATGCTATTTGAACACGGGGGAAAAACAGTTTCAGCTTAAAAATGATACTCACACCATGTTTACATTTTTTTTTCCCAAGCTGCACTTAAAATGAAACTATCCAGACAGACATTCAGCATGAGGCTCAGGAAAGCATGTTTCTTTTGGCCCCTTTCACTACAGAATTTCACCTAAAAATGAAATACAAAAGACTAGGGTTTTTGGGGGGGAGAAATACAAAAGCAAGATTTGTTTGTAGATGAATTACTCTGTGGAAATTCATCCAAGAACATCAATGTAATTGCTCATTAATAAGAGAGTTTGAAGATACTTAAAATGTTTCTCTTCCTTTGAACTTTCTGCAGCCAAACAGAGTCCCTGAGCTGGTGATGTACTTTTGCAAGGACTTCACTTGGAATGAAGGGGTGCCCCTTTCCTCCTCCTCCACCCCCCAAAACCCAGCACATAATGCTCTGCTCTGCTTTGGGGCACTCTGAGCTCAGCCCTCAGTGGCAGATCTGCCCCTGGGCAAAGAAGTTCCTCATTTTCACCTCTTTGCCACCAAATTTTAAATTCCCAAGGCTAGGGAGCAGCTCCCATTTTATCAGAGGATGGAGGAATGAGCTGGACCTCTGGACACTGTCCCAGCAGCACTCCTGATGCCAGTTTTAAGAGGATTCCTCACACACTAAGAGTTAAGGAGTTCTGAAGGGCTTTCCTGGCCAGGGCTGGAGGAGAATAATTAGCCCCTGTAAGGATCCCGTCCTCCGAGCTGCGAGAAACTTCAAATCCCACTGACTTCACTGGCACTTCAGGGCACTCAGCACCTTCCAAGATTAATTCCTCAGGCAGGGAGAGGTCTAGAAACATATATATTAGAGCACTTTACGTCTTCAGCTGCAGTAGGGCTCTTTCGGGTGAGCTTGACAAAGGACAGATTATATATTACGCCATGCCATAAACTTCAGCAATCTAAGAATTCTGAAAGTACCCCGTTCTATTACTCTGCTTGCTTTGACATGAAATATTAAACACCGCTTACCAAAGTGATGTTATTGAACACAGATGTCCGCTATCACATTCAAATTGTTCAAGTCAATCTAGGTTTATATATTTTCTTTACTTAAGCGTTTGTATAAACCCAAGTGTGCCCTGACAGTAATGATTTCACAATATACTATATTCAATTAAGGAGACAAATATGCATTTACATTTTTACTGAACTTGTTTCACACACACACTCACAGTCTCCAGCTCCAACTTATTTTTGACATTTGGTGGAAAATAAAGGAATAGAAAGGGTGCCACCTACTGAGTCGCTCAAACATTTTTGGAGGCCAAAAAAATTCATACAAATTGCCAATACGCTTCTTCCAGTTAAAGATAAACAAAACCTTCAAGCTATATTTGTATGCCTGTGGGAAGATAGCTGTAGGGAGTGTTCTGGTTATCAAATCACTCAGTGAGTGGAGGTCTTATCAGGTCTTCACCTATTCCTCTGGAAAACTTGAGCAAAATGAAGCAGTCTGTGTTGTGGCAGTCCATGAATTTTTTTTGCAAGCAATGGATGTCACAACACAGGAGAATCCAGCAGAGTTGTGCCCAAAAGGAACCACTCTGTGGTCCTGTGTCAATGATCAACCTGTCAGAAATTGTCAAGTAGCTCATAAACTTTATCAAGCAGATGAAATTTAGGCAGATATCTAAATTTACAAGCTGAAAAGGTGCATCAAGGCTCAAGAATGAATCAGGCTCTCAGTGCCACTTCAAAAGACAACGTCCCTTTCTGACATCCATCAAGGCACAGCCTTGTCTTTAAGATCCTGCAGAGTGAGGCAGAAATATTGGAGGTGTTGTGCCAGTGCTGCTGTTTCCTCACTTGGGAAGGATAAACTATCAAAATAAGCCTCAATGTTGTCTTGATATCAAGCAGAGAAGCTGTGGTTTGTGGGTTTTTGTCAGCTGTAAAGGTCAGCCTGGTTAGCTTTGACATCCCCAAGGGGAAGCCAAGCAAGAGCAGTGTAAATATATCTTGAGGCAGGAGGATCACACCTCTGGTAAATCATGAATTTTTATCTGGTCAGAAGACACTGACAAAGCAACACCTTCATGGAGAGGGCGAATTACAAACAATCCCTCCTGACTGGCCACCAACGCTGCTATCCTTCATTCCCCAGAACAGCCTCTGCGCAGAAAAGTTGGGATGTGCCTGCCATGAGTAATTTGTGGCTTAGCTTCCTTCCACAAAAGATGAAAATCATGCCGATTTTCTTTGGAAAAGTTGTAGCTGTGACTGTCAGAGCCCCAGCTTTTTATTCTTCTTGATTGCACACAGAGTCCTCACCAGACCTGCAGATGTGCAGCTGTATCTTGGTCTTGGCACATGCAGACAGACCAGAGGTTTCCACAATTATTGTGTACTTAATATCTGCCAGTTTCTTGTGTTGGGGACTGGTGCAGCAATTAAATACTTTGGAAAAATAATTGTGAAACATTAACAGGTCCTTATTGTTAACAGGTATTTCTGGCAGGGATTCCTTCAGGGCAGCTTGGACAAGGCACTCTGGTGGAGTTGGCAATGGCATATTTTCCCAGAGGGCCCATCAAACCCTCTTGTGTGGGGCTTTGTTTTGCGGGCAGCAGAGGCAGGAAGAAACCCAGTTTTCAACATCCTCCTTCATGCCCACTCAAAGTAAAACATTAATTTATTGGTCATGATGCTTTTCACATCTCTCCTGCCCTGGCACATCATGCTGCAGCACCATCTATGTACTCGAAATAACAGGGGCTGCAGATACATCCCTTCTGCAGCTCCTGAAGGGTCCAGGGGCTTGCTGCTTGCACCAGCCCTCACTGAGATATGCATTAAAATGGATTTCTACAGCTGAAAACATTCTGTCCCAAGTGCTTACAGGCATTTTTTGATTTTTCTCAGAGGAGGCAGCCCTGTCTCTCCAGAGGACCCCTGTGGGGTTCTTTACATATTGTTTTAAAAGGCAAAAAACCAGCCAAGGCTCCTTTTTTTTTTTTTAAGCTAGATATCAAAAATAAGAGAAAATCCACTGCAAAGTCAAATACTTATGCACCAAATCACACATCTTGTTGTCCCTGGTAGAGAGCACATTATCAAAGCAGTGACACTGAACTACCAAATCAATCCTCAAAGCTTCCCAGCGGAAGGAAATCCCCAGCTAACACCTCACAGCAAAAGAGTTTGCAACAAGAAACCAAACTCACCCAGCCCCTACCAGTGCTCTTTTCAAAGACATGAAGATTTCCAGGTGCTTGACATCCAAGTTAACTTTTTAGGTAATAAAACTTGAGGAGAGGATCCCCGCTGGATCAGAGGAGAGACTTTGCTGCAACAATAGCTGAGCTGGCAAACTGACTCCTTTCAACACATTCTTGAGTTTGTATTTTAAGTGGTTTTGCCACATTGGCAGCCAAAAATAACTATTTTCTGATCAAATTCCTTGGTTCTTGTAAAATATTTTAACACGCTAACTATGACTGTGAGCAGTTCTAATAGCCCTTCAAAGCTGCCTGTTCAAACCTCTTACTTTTGAGAGGGTGAAGGGCTCCACAAAAGGTTTGAGCAGAGTGATGCCATCCATGGCTGCTGTTGCTGCAGCATTCCCACCCCTCATTACTCAGGGACACAGCCCATATTTAATGTGATGCTATTTGCTGCTTTGTATTTCACACATACCCTTAATGCAAAGTAATAATTAAGAGCAGCCTTCTCCTGTGCCTGGTAGTGCAAGGCCAAAATCCACAACAGCTACCACAGCTGAAATGTCAGGGAAAAGGGAAAAAAAAAAGCAAATGGACAGGCAGGAATTACCCCACAGTCTCTGCTTGCACTACTTTTGCTCTTTGATGATGATGTACAGCAAGAAATCTTAATGTGGTTCTTAGAAGACAAATAAATCATTTAAAAACTGGATTTCTGGTTCAAGAAAGCCTCCTCCAGCTGTAAAAATTAGAGAGTTTTCATTAAATCACTTTTAAAGTAATTTATAGCACTTTAAGACTTACCAAATAACAAAGAAATGACAGGCTGGTTTTAAAGGGAACAGGGCAGAATCAGTGGGACATGGAGCATTTCCACCCCAAACATGACTCCACTTACCCAGGCACCAGGAGCCCAGCTCACAGTGCTGCTCTCACACTGGAAAATCCCCAAAGCCACCTCCAAAGCAGGGGACAGAGCTGAGACACCCCCTGGATTTCTGGATAAACCAAGGCCTTGTAGGCAGAAAGAAAACACAAAGTACAGAACCTGCTCCCAATGGCAAAGCTGCTACTTCTGTGCTGCTTTTGTTAAGAGGTCAGTGAGGTCACCTGAGCAGGTGGATCTCAGTTACTGTGGACCAACATGGTGGTCTTGGCTACCAGACCTTAATTAATTAATTAATTAATTATCATTAGGCTCTTGTAATCACTAGAGGGAGAAGTGAGCACACGCCTTAAACCAGGATGTTACATCTGGAGGGGAAAAAACACCCAGTAGATGATGGCATGAAGCATTTAAGCATTAACCATAATATCTGCACCACATGCAGCTTCTCAAGATGTTTTGCTGTCATCAGCTTAGTAAAAGATAAAGATTTATTGGGCTATTACTGAAAAGGAAGCTAGATACTGCCAAATGGCACGGACAGTTAGATGACTACTTGCTGACATCTTTATTCATATATAAAACAACACAACTGAGTTGTGTTTTTTTTAACTACCATGCTTGAAGGAATCAACAAAGCAGTGCCTTATCATACAGCACTTTTGAGTCATTTTTAAACCATTCACGGGGTTTGGATGGTTGTTTTTATTGCATGCATACAGAATATTCTGTGAGCACCCTGTGAACTTCTGGTGCTGACTAAAAGGAGAGATAAGCAGTGCTGGCTGCAGATTGGGATAAGGATTTCTGAAGATGCTGAGGGACCATCCCATGGAACAGTGCTCCCTGGATACAAGGTCACTCTGGTCCCACATATCTCAGATACCAGGAAAAAGTCATTACTGTGAGGGTGGTGAGACAGTGGGAAAAGGTGCCCAGAGAAGTTGTGGCTGCCCCACATTTAGCTGGAAATAAATGGAATTTAAGGACAACCAACCTTCCAACCCAACTCATTCCATGATTTATGAACGTTTCAAGAGTTGCAGAGGCATGGCTTTTTAAAGGTTTAAACCACAGATCAATGCTAACTCTGAAGAGGTTGGGAATATTCTGGTTTAATATTCCATATCTAGTTTTTGATCAGCTTTTAACTACAATTTGAGAGGTTAACAGCAATCACATCAACAGCTTCTTCGAACAGTTTAAATATGGCTTCTAATAAAGAAATTACCAGATAAATTGCAAGGATTATAGAATTATTTTTAGAACATATGTCAAAAAGATGACAAACCAAATGAACTTAATTATTCTGTTCCTTGTTGAAAACTTCAGGAAGATTGAAGTAAATCACGCAAGACAGAACCCAGCAGTATTACAGAGCTCAATTCAAAACATTTGCCCTGAAATTTCAAAAGGAATCCAAGCCTGCTCTCCCAGAAAGCAGCAAGCCAGAGCTGTCCTCTTTTTCTCTGACAGCTTGATCTACCATTCCCCCTTTGTTACACATTTTGAATTCAATTTAGCCTGCTACTTCCAATTAACCAGCACACTCTTACTGCATTATTTGGCATTAAGCAGGCACATGTGTTCCTTCAGCTCCTGCCAGTGTGAGAAGACAATACCCTGAGGGTGAACCAGGCAATTTGTTGGCAGAACTGGGCTCTGGGAAGTGCCCAAGCAGGCTGATGGGAGGCTGCAGGTGTGTGGTTTCAAATGCCTCCAAAGTGCTCCGTGCCCAAGTCTTCCCAAAAGTTACACTTCATAGCCATCCTCTTCCAGCAAGATTTATGCTGTGTTTTGAGTATTTCTAATACTCTGGAGTCTGAGTGTCAGAAAGCTCTATTTGTCAGGCTCAGTCACTGGCCAGGTTGCTCTGCTCAGGGATCATATACAAACCCATCTGGGCACAGGCCATTATTTATTCTATACAAACTACTAAAAGCAGGTGTGATTTCAGCCTGTTTGCTCTGAATGTGAATTAGTTCAGTAAAATAAAATCTCATCCACAACATAAGCCTGTTGCTTCAAGACTAGCAATAAGGGAAAAACAAGACAAAGTTTTAATGACATGTTTATATTAAAAAAATCAGCATCCTTTCACTACAACATGTCTACAGCAGAAAGTACAGTACAAATCTGAGATACATCCCACACATTCCTTGAAGAGGGGTTACAAATTCACAGAGACATAGTATTGCTATGCAAGAGCTTATTAAAAGCAATAAAAAGAACAGAATGAACAATTTATGCTCTACAAGGCTGAGATTTGGTGTTTACTGTTGGAAATTGCTTTACACAGTGTCAGAATTTAAAGCTGTGACCTTGCAAAAGAATTACTGGGCACTGTTGCAGCCCGTGCGTGGAGCTGCTCAGTCAGCCACAGGTCAACCTGAAGGAAAAGTCCTTCAAAAACTGGGGACTGAGAAGGTTTCTAGCCTAAATAGAAAAATATCAACACGAGGATGGGAGGATGGAGGTTTCTCAGTCCACCAGCACTCTCAAAGGTTGTTCCTAAGCTTTACTTTGCTCTGATAAGAAGCTAAATTCTAATAGTCGCTGTTTGATCTGCACAGTGAAGCCCCGATGGCTCCCAAATGTGTCTTTGCCTCTTCTGGGAAGGACATGAAGGTATTATTTCCATGTTTGTCCCGTTGGCAACTCCTGACACTATGCTGGTTATTACTTACACAAATAGAAACCTGCAGCCAATCAAAATAATATGGTTGGCAAGGAATCTGGGCAAACTTTAATAGCTATGGTTCTTCAACATAAAAAGGATAAAAGCAGAATAATAATTTTTGGCAGGGGAAGCGGGGAATTTTTAAAATTCTGATTGTTTTCCTATGAGGATAGTGTTAGTGAGGTCTAACTTAAAACATGTTGTTCTGGTTTCATGAATTCGCAGCGAGCGAGGTTCTGCTGGGCCCACTGAGTTACACTCAGCTCCTTCCCACTCCCACTGAAGCTATCTGGAACACACAAGGTAAGAGAGGGGGATTTGGCACGGGGTCTGCATGGCTGAAATAATTCCAGTGTCTTTCTGAAAGGAGTTATCTGCACGTGCAAGAGTGTTACAGAGGAATACACAGAGCGGTCTCCTCGAGGAAGTGTAATTAACTTCAACCTCCTGGGAAACGGGGAGCCAGCAAAGGCCTTCACCAGGAGGAAGATGGACATCAATTTAACTGCAAACCCCATTTTCACTGAATTTTTCACTTTCATTTTTAACAAGCCCCAGTGCTGTGGGCAGGACTGTATCAGCCTGACACTCACTCACTGGAATCGGATGAAGCAAATAAGCAGAGTTGTGTTAATTCAGTAGAAACTACACTCACTTGCCACAAAATTAATCTCTGGAAAAGCTGATTTAGTCAGTTTTCCATTAAACAATTCCATCCTGTCTAATAAAGACTACTTTGTAGGCAAAGAATTAGATAAATGTGTTAAACTGCAGTAAGGAGCAGAATCAGAACAATAATATCAGAAGCAAGTAAACATCCTTAATGAATAGTTAATAATGTAAAGTGTGGCTCTTCTAGAAAACAAAATCCTGTAAACATTTTCTCTGCCTTATGAAAAAAAAAAAAAAGAACCAAGATAACACATTCCAACTACTCAAAGTTTCTCTTTTAATGCTTTTGAAATCTTTAATTCTGATTTTTACCTGTATATGACTGTACTTCATTTTGGAACAAAACTCCTGCAGAGCCACAAACCAGAATGGTCTGTTTGATGGCACTGAAGTGAACTTCTTTTCCCAAGGTAATAACATAAAGAAGCCAAGAAGCATTTTGAATAAAAAAGTCTATTGCATATGGAGAGGTTTGTATGAATTGGCATTTTTTGATTTAAAAAAAATGTGGCTGAAATATTTCCCAAAGCAGATCTACTTGGGCCTCTTAATTCATTGGCACAGGCTCAGTATCAGTCACTTAAAATATGTGTTTCATCATGTACCTAAAATTGTGACATCCTTTAAAAACACTTAATACAAAAATCTTTTATTTTCTTATACTACATATTTACAATTCTATTATCAAGGTACTGTGGGAAATGTAAACAAGTATACACAGGTGTAAATAATATGGCTTGAGAAAGGTTTCCCCTTTGATTAGCTGCTCAAATCAGACATCAGTCTACAAAAATAAGAGTAAAACAGTACATTTGACACATTCTGCTGTCAGACAGCAGTGTAAAGGGTTTTATGCATGAGCTGCTGAGTAACCACACCAGTCTCTGGGCAGCTGGAATTAACTGGAATGTCTGATGTACTGGAATGTGGCCAGTGGAGGGTCTCTGAGGTAAGGGGGTGTCTTCAGAAGAGAAGACCAAGGCTGTAGCCAATTACCCCATGGGGGCTGTGGGGGAGAGGAATCCAAAGGCTCCTCAGACATCCACACTGGAAGGAGGAGACCAAAGATGAAATGAGAAATTACAACTAGAAACCAGGAAAAAAAAAAAAAGGAAGAAAATGAAATCTCCCCTAGGATAGGTTCAGAGAGGTGGTGGGACCTCCATCCCGGGAGATATTCAAAACTAGGTGGGATGAATCTCTGAAATTTGACTTGAATGATGAATCTCTGACCCATTTGACTCTGAAGTTGGCCAGGCTTTCAAGGGGAGCTCAGACCTTCAGAGGTTTTCTACAGCTTTACTCACTCAATGATTCTACAAAAAATCTTGAGTACAGTGTGACATTTGCACTACTGTTGTAGGATATGTCAACTGCTCAACTTGAATTGTTCTGCAGCACTTGCTAAGATTGTACCTCATTGTCTCACGGGAGATTTACTTTACAGGTTCCAGTTCACTGAAATGGCCCCAAATTCACATAATTGTAGGATCAGACCCAGGCCATCACACCTCCAAAAGAACATTTAAAATGTCACTCCCTTGCTGAAAGTCACACGCTTCTGAGACCATAATTTGCCACATTTACATTGAATGAACTTTCCAGTGACATTCATTGAGCTCTACAGAAGAAATTAAAAGGGATCAGCATCAGCCCCAGTGATTTTCTGGCTGAAAGCACAGCTAGTTAATTAATTTTGACACATTCACAAATACCTTTCCTTTCAATACCTACGAAGTGATGCATAACAACAATAAGACTTCCATGAAGCTTGGAAAACACCTCCTAAAGCTGCATTGCCTCCCACAGATCACAATTTGAAATAAACCCCCAAGAGAACAAGTGCCACTTGCTTTGGCCTGGACAGTCATTGACTGCAGACATGTTTGGGGTGAACCATGGGGGAAAATTGTCACCTCACCTTCTCATCCAACCTCCTGGATCCTGCTTCACCAACTCATCACTTACCAGCCACAATAACTAACTTCTTCAAAAATCCCATGTTACCATCAATTATTGTCATTTTGTCTCATGCAAAACAAAAACCTGCTCTTGCAGAGCTGCAGTTTGTTCTGGTGGTGAATGGAGTGTCAGCACAAGAGCTGGAACTGCCCATACTCTGTCCTGGTGCTCCTTCTTAAGTGCACTTTTGATACAGTCAGAATCAAGTTACTACAGTAATCAAAGGTTACTACACAGATTTTGTAGCTCCTAACCTAAAGAGAGGTATAAAGAGGCACTCTGAAATCTTTTAGTCTGGTTAACTCAGAATATTAAAACACAGAACATAAATTTCTTTATAATGACATAGTTCTATAGCAAAAGAAAACCTGTCTAAGCAGACAAAATAGCACCAGAATGTCTCTGTTCTGTGAGGCGGCCACCAGCAGCTGTTGAATGGAATCAGGACTCTTGTGAGATGATTTGATTAAAAAAAAATTTGCCCAGTAAAAGTACAAACCCCAAAGACATTATCTTTAAGCATCTCTCCTTGCTTACTATCTGCTTTCTCCATTCAAGATGAAACCTTTTCTGCATTAGCAGATACTGCTTGATGAGAAGTGCTGCACAGTTTGGCTTGACAAACCACTGAAAAATTCATCTGGTAAGATGTGAGAACACAGAATGCCAGGAGAGTCTGGCAGATGGCACCACGCTCTTTGGAAGACAGATTCAGACACAGACCTTCCAATCAGTCAACCCACACCAGAAATGCAGAAGATGCTCTTAAATAAATTAACAATGTATTGAGGACTTTTGTCTGATTGTGGCGGATTCTTCTTCAGCTGCAAGTTCAAAATTAGACTGCATGCTTCTCTAGAGCACAAAATGTTATTCAAAGAGGAATTAACTTGATGAATCCTCCTAGCTTCTGTGTGATGTGATTTTGCAGTGAATCTGCAGAGAAATAATCTGTGGAAGATCTTCAAACTTGGTGCTGGTTGTCAAGTGGGTTTAGGAAGTCTCTGATACGGAGCGTGGCTCATTCCATGGTGATGTGTTACACGCTGCTTATCCTGATACTCTTTGGAGCTGGTCTGATTAAAAACATGTCCAGGCTTTCAAGCAGTGAGTTATACTAATATCAGAAAGAATGTCCAGAGCAGATTAATGGAGGGGCAAGAGGCTAGGAATGAGCGCATGAAACAGATTCAACTCTTAAATAGGATCCAGCTACTAAATGGCCTCTGTAGTCTTCCATAAGAAGTGTGAATACTTCAGTACAATTCAAGCTGAATTGAATAACTGTTTTCATATCCAAATTCAAATACCGTCTGTGCATATAAAACAGTTCATTTATTAGTCCAAATGTTACTGTTGTAGAGCTCTTGGAAAAATACTCCCTCTTTCTTGAGCTTGTTCTTCATAAAAAGGAAGCTTTGGAGGGCCACCTAGAGAATTAAGTAGAAACACAGTTTCAGGTCCATATAACCTAATACTGAAATATTGTATAGATTATACAATTTACACTTTAATAATTCAATAAATGGTAGCCTTGAAAAGAAGGTAGAGGAGGGAGTTACAGCAGCCTCCTCAGAGAGGCAGAGAGCAGGCAAAACTGTAAAACATCTCCAAATCAGAAGGCTCCCAACATTTTTCCTAAACTAAAGGAGGAATTGTGATTGGATTACAAGTGAGAGGAAACTTTCCCTCCGTACTCTATTTCATTAAGAAGAGAAATTATTCCAACCATCCAGTGGGTTGACCTCCCACCAAACTCACCACCAGCATGGGCCAGAGGTGTTTTACCCCAGCAGGAAAGGCTGCACCCCCCAAGCCTGGTTACCTTCTCTGCAGGTTGGCCCCATCCAGGAGCTGGGGCAGGCACAGCTCCCGTTGTGGGGATCGCAGCGGGACCTGCCGGCGCACTGGCACCGCAGGGAGCAGCCGGGGCCGTACCTGTCTGGCCTGCACCCTGCAAGGACACGAGGGTTTGGGAGAGGGTGAACACTCCTGGCAGTCTCCCCCTTCTGTGGGATCAGGAGGCTGCTTAGGCACCTACATCTGTTCACATTAAAACATGACATTTGGGAGCGCGCGGCATTCGTCGAGTTTTGTCTGCCACATGCTCTGCCCAAGCTGCAGCCCAGCTGTCCTGAAGAGGTTCCCAGAATGGAAATCATTACTGGTGTAAAAACCGGGGTTGACAGCCCAGCAGAGAACATCTTGGGATCTGCTCAGGAAAGTTGCTGTCAGCATCCTGGATCCACACTATCTCTTGCATGGCTGAGCTGTCGGTGCGTGCTGGCCAAGAGCCTTCCCTCACAGAATGAGACACTGAGAATTAATCCATTTTACAGATACTCATGTCTTGCTCTGATTGCACAATTCTGCTGCCTTCTGGCAAATTAAACTCACTAAAAAAATCTCACTTCCAGATGCAAATGCATTCATACTCAGGCTGGAAAATCCTCACTGCAATTTTTTTATGCATCAGAGGACAGGCAAGAAAGGAAAGTGAGCAGCAGAGTCACAAGGCAAGGTGTGAAACACACAGCAAACAATGGTCTTCTCTCCCTCACCTCGCTGAAAAACCCTGTAACCAGGGAATTTGCCTTCTCCCACGAGCACCCTCAGGTAAATAAAGTCCTGCTGAGCCCTGCATCAGCTGCAGCCCCAGCACGTGGGAGAACTTGCCCCGTGCACTCCGAGCTTGGCCTTTTCAATTAGGAAATGTTATGAGAAAAGGTCTCCCCAAACACCTCTGGACCTGATTTTAATTTATGTAATACCACATTTTCATGTTAATAACAATGTGTATTTAAGACATCTGTTTGAAAGTCTGCAATGTTAATTTACTACAGAAAAAGAACGCCCATAAAAGTCTGTTATATTCTCTCTCTCTTTTTTTTTTTAATTAACATTTTGCCTGTTTAATGGGTGCTTTACCAGAGTTCAAATTAAAATCAGGCCTTTTATCTTTATGGCTGCTGCACAGTCACAGCTGCTCACAGTTATATCACAGATGAACTGAGCCTAATTGAAAATAAAAATGCAAATAAAACCTACCCCATAACAGCTTTTCATGGATGGAGGCTACCCTAGCTGATTTAAGAAAAATAAAAATGACTCGCAGAGTTTGTAAGGAGGAAAACTTTGATTCCTATTTTTGGTGCTGAGCTTCCCCCTTGCGTTCCACTTCTGCCTAAAATCTTTCTGGAAAGGCCCAGGGACACCCAGTGCTGTGTGGGCAGTGAGGGTGGCTCATGTTCCCACTCATGTTCCCAGTGCTGCAGACTGGGAGCTTCATTTCCTGACCACTGCACACAGGGAATCAAATGCTTTTCCATTTCAGTTTTGCAAGTTGCACTAATGCTTAAGCTCACAGCAATCTGTATTCATAACACCCTGCTTAAACCTATATCTGTCCCATGGTACAACAAAAGGAGAAATAATATTCCTCCTCTGTTCCAGGGGCTCAGGAGGATTTTGGTTCCTGGTGAAGCTCCACAGTAGCACATGGATGTTCACTCCTTTTATCTTGTTTGTTGCAGCATCGGGATAACAAATGTTTTCTGACACTCAGTTAAATCACTGCAATTCCTTTTACTCCACTGATTACCCTAAAACTGCTCCATCATAATCACAGAATCCTAGAACAGCCTGGGTTAGAAGGGACCTTTAAACTCATCTGGTTCCAGCCATGGGCATGGGACACTTTTCACCAGACCAGGTTGCTCCAAGCCCCATCCAACCGGGCCCTGAACTATGATCAGAGTCACAGCTGTGAGCAGAGACTGGCTCAGGAATCTGCCACTGCTGCCTCTCAACCCTGCACCCACCCCATCAGGGTACAGTAGTGGGGCTGGTTTTCCCCACAGGAAAAAATTCTCACCTATTTTTACATCCTTGTTACAGAAGGATTCTGCTCCTGTGGGCCAACACACAGCCCAAGTGCTGCAAAGGAGGGAATTACATTTGGGTTAAAATTTCCTGGGCTGCTGCTGAAGGCCAGGGGCAAGCACAGCTGCAGCTCCACTACCCTCATCTGTGGGGATTCCATCCTGCTTCCAGGGAAAGCAAATCCAGAGCTGGACATACTTTTGCATTGGTCTGAAAAGGGTCACAAATGTCAGTGGGACAAAACACACAGCAACTGGAGCCCTTGGAGCCCAAGTGCACCCTCTGGAGTCTTCCCCACTACATTTGCAAAACTTCTTGGTCTATTTTTCCCCAGCCTGCATTCTCCAAAACTCAAGGCAAATGACATTTTACAGCTGACCCATGAACAGTTTTCCTATCAGTATATCAACTTAAATATTGATTAAATCAAGAGGTACAAGCCTGCTGATAAAGGTGTTGATAACCTCAAAGAGCAATTTTCTACAAACAGTGTGTTCTTGAACACCAGAAAATAAATGTCCTTTTACAATTACTCTGAAACCACCAGGTCAGAGTGGTTTAACTACACACAGTCCAGCCCTTAGAAATATTGTCCTTACCAATGTCACACTTTTCTCCAGTCTTCCCAGGTGGGCAAAGGCACTTCCCAGTCTCTGGATCACAAGGAGCATCTCCACAGTCACACTGATGCTGGCACCTCTCACCAAACCAGCCCCTGTCACAGCCTGACAGCAAGAGAACTCTTTAGATGCACATGGGAGTAGCAAGATGTACATTAAACCCAGAGTTTTCCCAGGATGTCTCAGAGGAAAGCTCCTAAACTCTCTGCTGAAGTCAGTGTAAATGCCAAGCTTAATGAAGAATCATACATAGTGGAATGGGCACAATATTTATATGAGCTATCCTTCTGTTGGGGTTGCCTAATCTAACTTCTCAAAGGTATCTGTAAATCTGCCCCAGAAATGTAGCTGGCACTTATTTTTAATTAGAGCTCTCTAGAAGACCTCTCCATAACACTCAACAGGTCTGACATGCACCTATTTAGGAATCTTATTTGGAGTTTTAGAAGCAAATTTAGAATCAGTAAAAGGGACTTATTTTTAATAAATGGCATGTGGAACTCATTGCTGCAAGACATCATGGAGACCAGGACTTTCACTGTATTAATCAGGACCAGATCAGTTAATTTATAAGGGAATGGGAACACCCAGCTGCATAACAGGAAATCTGTCCCAAATCCAGTGTTTCAGGATATTCATTAAGCTCAAAATATGGAAGAAGTGACTCCCAACAAATATTTCAGTAATTACATGAGGTTTTTTGAGTTCTGCTTTTTTTTTCCCCATTATTATTTTCTTTGCATCAGAGGTGTACCAGTACCTTTTTCACAGTGGACACCATGATAACCCAAAGGACAAAGGCACTGTCCTGTCACTGCATCACAGCTCGCTCCATTTTTACAGGCACAGGCCTGAAGACAGCCTAGCCCATAAAATCCAAGGGGGCACCCTGGAAAATTAAAATGGAGAAGGCTCATGGAGAAAATCATACACACCATTAAAATCTTCTGTATTCTCTGTGACATTCCCTAGCAGCCAACAAAAAATTATATTTATCTTTAACTCAAATAATGCCATGGGCTTTTAAACTTGTACCACCCAGCATCAGACACATGCAAGATCTGGAAGGAGCTGGATGATCTGGGACATCCCCAGAATTTTAACTGAACCAGTGAGGTGTTTCTTGACTACTCTGAAGCCCCAAACCCGTGACAATTACCCTGAGTGCCTCCACTTACTGTGCTCGCAGGAGTGGCCGTAGAAACCCTCGGGGCACCTGCAGCACCCTGTGAACCTGTCACAGGTGCCATTGTGCTGGCACAGGCAGTCCAAGGAGCAGCCAGCCCCATACTTCCCTGGGAGACATTCTGCTGGCAGGACATGGACAGAAAAACAGACAAACAATCAAACAAACCATCACTGCCCTCACCCAGAAAAGCTCGTATGTGATAGATTGCATTGCCAGGAGACGATGCCCAGAGAATGATTTGCAGACCCAAGGATATTTGTTATGAAGACGCAGAATTTCTGCACACCTATGATGCACTTACATACTTTGGAGATAAATCCTAGATGTTTGAACAGCAATTTCCTCATAGTTTTAACAATCTGCCTTTTTCAATTTCTCTCTTCACAGACTCGATGCTGAACCCGCTCCATGTGTTGTAAAGCCTTGTAGTGAGTGGTATAAATTAGATTTTCTTTTTTCTTTCTTTATCTACAGCAATATTTTCTTTTAGACACTTAAAAAGTGTGAAAGAAAACATGAAGCTTTTCCTCCTCTGTGTTACCATTGGAGTTCACACTATTCGAATTCCTAATAAAACCGGGAGGATCTTTTTCACACATAGCAACAGTCTGTCCATGTATAATGAGCTATCTGCTTTAACAGAACTAAACACGTCTCAAATTACTGAAAGCCAAGTCATGCAGAAGGGACTATGCCAATATAATTAACCTCAGCATCATCTCTGAATAAGTTAACTTCCCACTGCTGGGATAATTTGAATCTGGGCAGACGAACTTAAACAAGCATGGCCGTCCAAATAATCAGATTGAGAACTCTGCAAATGCCAGACAGGATCTTCCAGGACCATCATATCTAATCTCTGTTAAAAGGATGCCTGATTAGCTGTCTTTGATTTCCAGTCACAACACACTCAAACCCACACTGCTGTGGAAATCCAGACTCAATTTTCCAATAATTTCACTCCCTTTGTCAAAAGATAAATAGTGGAGCTCTCTCTAGTGATACAACACCAAGTCCCCTATATAGTGTGTGCATGTCTGCCCCCTGTGTTCCACTCCAGAGATGTTTTACCCATGAGATAGCCCCACAATCCACTACTCCCTGTGGGGACACCTGCACCACCCCGCTGAGGCTTGGCAGCCCCAGCATAGCCTGTGGGTGACCACAGAGATCTCCAGGAAAAGGGAAATGGAGATGAACCCAGCTGGCCTTTGCTAGCTCATTCAGATATTGGTTAACTGCAAATGTTTTAGAGCCTGTCCACAGAGAACATTCACTGCCCACTGAATCCTCAGAGGATTCACACTGTGAGTAGCTGCATCTTTCCCTTCCTCCCTGCTCCTCCCCTGCACACAGATGCTCGGTGGGGCTCTGAGTCTCCTCAGATGCAGAGTGAAACAACTGCATCTCAGAATGCTGCTAGAAACTGTCATTTCTATATGACACATATAGGGACACTTCCCTGTAACAACCAGTGCTTGGTATAGATACATATGGAGTTTGAGGTGAATATTCTACAGGTGTCAGGGACAGAAGTGCTGTAAAAGAGAGCCTGGGAGGGTGTTGGGGAGCTTGAACCATGGCAGTTATGATTTAATGATGACATTTTTCTTGAATGTGTACTCAGAAGTAACTGCTTATATTTCATAGCAGTAAACTTATGGTTTCCCAAACATTTAAGTCCATAACTATACAGATATCTCTTACCCACAGAGAAAAATAGGAACACAGAAATGCAAAATGGTTTTTGGGAGATGGACAGGACAGTTGTGGGAAAACTGGACTGACAGTAGATATTCTGGAGTAGGACATGAGCTTATTCTGTTAGTGTGCTTTGTCTTGCACAAGGGACAGCTGTCCTGGAGAATTAAGGGAGAGAGAGCTGAACGATCTCAATTGCTTTGGATAGGTGTTGTCAGGACATCTGGGAAGTCAGTACATGGGAAGTTCAACTCCAGCCCAGAGTCAAATGAAAGACAAATGAAAGAACATAACCAATGAGGAGGAAGACATAGGCTTCTGCTGGTCTGGGGATTGCATGGAAGAAGACAAAACCCAACATTCCTATGAACCAGAACTGTAAAGTTGGACAGGAGAAGAAATAATGGAGTGAAGAAGAAATAAGGAGTGTCCAAGGGAATTCATGAGCAGGACTCAGGAGGAAACTGTCTTTGAAAAAAGATCCAAAGCTGTAACTAGGGGCAGTTCTGTGGGTTTGTCTTTGTCTGTGGGGGGCTGGAGACACTGCAAACCCCAGCTAGAGTGCACAAATCCACTGCCATCGAAGCAGGAAATCACCTTTCTCACAGGATCTTCCTGTCCAGCCGAGCCCGCAGGTACAGTTGCCATCCACGTGGTCACAGATGCCCCCGTTCTGACAGGCGCAGGTCAGGTGGCAGTTGGGGCCATATTGTCCCTGGGGACACACTACAGAGAATTAACAAAGTTTGAAAAAACCCAAAAATTAGCACCCCAAGAAAAGGATGAAGGTGACAGGGAATAAATACAAACACATGTTCCCCACATGTATCCCAAGTGATTAGTGCCTCTCTAGAGTGGTGGGACACTAGTCCATGACTATTATCAGTTTCACCCAAACACTTTGTCCTGACACATCCCCTCAGCTTCCTGGAGAAGCCAGTGCCCTGGCAGGAGGGTGGCAGGGAGGTGTGGGCAGGATTAGGCTGGGTGATGGAGCGGGGAGGGACAGAGGCTGAGCACCCCGACCTGCAGCGTTATCAGCACAGGCCCTGGGGAACGTGGCTATGAACAATGTTTGGCACTGAGTTTATTTGCTGGGTATTTTAAGTGTGTCACCTGGATCCTGCTCTGTTACCTTGCTGGCAGGCAGGTCCCGTGTGGCCGGGGGCACAGGTGCAGTCGCCAGTCCGTGGGTCACACTGGCCTTTGCCACAGGCACAGAGCTGGGCACAGTCCTTCCCATACCGGCCCTCGGGGCAAGCTGAAGGGAACACAGGGTTTGTTAAAAACACAGGATTTGTTAAACACCCACAGGATCTAACGGAAGTTTTCATTTTTAACATAGCCACAATCTTAGGGGAAGAGCTGGCTTGGTTTTTATTCCACCTAATGCACTTCAAAGCATTAACTATGAAGCCAGAACTCACCCAAAGACATGACTGCTTTACTTTCTGATACTACCTGTGATTATAAATATAATCCATGATTTCACATGGAATATTTACTGCCTTTGCTACCAGAAGAGTGAATGTGCAACTGAAATATCAGCTGCTCATCCTTCCAGCTTAAAAAATCTTTTCTTCCTTCATGTTGCCCAACACCGAAGAGCAAAGCTATGGGTAACCAAATATTCAAACACTGCCTTTCCATGAATAAGCTAAAGAGAACTTCACAGAGACCAGAGCTTTGGAAGCAGCACAGAAATTCAGCCACACCATTTAGCTCTGAAACAGAGAAGTAACAGTAGGGTTGCCATGGAGTCTTTACCAGTTTTACCATGACAAAACTTGATCTTTTTCCCATTTATTAAAACTAATGGCACCACAGTGTGAAGAAAAATATTGAGATAATTTCTCAACCTCTAAATTTTGGACAGGAAGAAGGAACTTGAGCAATTCATGCTGAGCTGGCTCTAGAAATAAATTTGGGCAAGCAGGTTGTAATCCTGGGGTAGGTGTCCTTGCTTCTATGCATGCAGGAGCGAGGGAAAATATTTTGCAAGAGATTTTTTACAAAGCTGGAATCCTGATTTACAATTCAAGGAAGAGGTAGCTGAGATCTGTCTGTTTTTCTTCTGACAAGCTCTTATGCAAATGACTCTCTCTGCTGTGTTTTGACAGAAGCAGAACATGAATGTTGGCTTACTTTTGCTGCAGTTGGCTCCGATGAAACCGGGGGTGCAATCACACGTTCCTGAGGCAGGGTCACAGTGGCCTCCGTTCATGCATTTACAGGGATTTTGGCAGTTTGAACCATAAGTACCTTTTGGACACCCTGTTTTAAAAGAATAGCCAGCAATTAGGTTAGGTTGCTACTGGGCCTCTTGCATTTCATGTCTTAAGCACTTTGGTGCTTTCAAAGTTTGATTTTCGTTTTCTAATGTTATTCACTTTCAGAATGCCCAGTAGTAGGCATGGAGGAGCAGATGGCTGCTTTGGACAACGTGCCCTTGGGACAGCACTGACTGTAATGCCAAATCCTGGAGAGCTGGACTGAGTGCTGCTGCTCCTGGCTCTGTGCTCTCCCATTCCCCTCATGTGACAGTAGCAAGAAAATCAAGTCCCATTCTACAGAGGTTTTCCTCTTAGGATTTCTGTTCCAAATGAAAGCATTCCCTCTTTACCTCCTACACAGAAGGAGACATGGGGTCATTCTCCCTCTTCCTTTGGGCAGCAGCCACATGGTTTGCCCAAGTCAGTGAGAAGCTGTGAGCCATTTCTGCCTCTTTTAGCAGCTGTTTTATGGATAGGAGGTAGGTCACCTCTTCTAAAAATGTGTAAGTTGGAGAAAGTTTGTTTCCTCTATAATCTACTTGTTTCTTGCCAGCTGGAGCTGGCATTACTAGTGGCTGCCCTGAGAGGCTGTGAATTCTCCATCCCTGGAAGTGTCTAAGGCCAGGTTGGACAGGGCTTGGAACACTCTGGGATAGGGAAAGGTGTCACTGCCCATGGCAGGGGCTGGAACCTGACGGGCTTTAAGTTCCCTTCCAACCTGTGGATGGAAGACCATGAAAATGTCACAGAATTTCAGAAGACAACTTCTCAGAAGATAGATATGAGAGGAACATTATTTAAATGCAAAGCTAAAAAATTCTCTGATATAAAAAAAAAAAAAAAAAAAAAAAAAAAAAAAAACCAAGCAACTGTATTTTGTAAGAACCACAAGAATCATTACACTGGATGGATTGCTAAGCCAGTGTTACATGGCAACAAAGTGTCTATGGAGAGGTTTTCCAGGTGGTAGTGAGGATTTCTGGTTTCATTTTGGACAGCTAATGTTCAAGGAGAATCAAACGAAAGATCAGGAGGATGTAAATGCATTTGCCATGTTAGTTTATGTCTTCGGGATGATCTTTAGAGTGATGGAGGTTGGAACTGAGGGGAAGAGCTGGGAAGAGCTGCTGGGCATGGATGCATGCTCCAGTGTGTCACCTCTGAACTCTGGAGATGCAGGTTATTCTCTTCATTTTCCAGCGTACTGGAAGAAGGAGTAGCTGGTGCTTGAGCAGCATGATTATCATCCAACAGTTCCACTTGTGCTACTATCTCTAAATGTAATTTCTTCACTCACCCCTTCCTTCTCTTCCCTGGCAGAAGGAAAGTCTGTGGCTTCTTTAGAAACCTGGTTGAAAATATATTTGCTCACGTCTCCGAGCAACAGATCCCTTGCAATCTGTGCTTAAATAACTTCATGTATTTTGTCTTTCCTAAAGGCATGAAAGCACGGCCTGAGTGGCTGGAGAAATCTCTGGCTTTTCTGAACTATTCAATAGTGAGGGAGAGTTTATGGGGAAGCTTTGAAGGGGTGCCTTTTAAAATAAAACTGAACACTGGCTTCTGCTCAAACCAGGATAGCAGATCATCAGGACTAAACAGATACACGCTTTTATAACACACAGATACTCTCCCCAGCCCTTCTCAAACACAGATTCTTCTCAATGAATGCTCTGTCATCAGTGCTTCCATCTGCCAGGATGCAAAATCTGTTTCACGTGCAAGCCCTGGCATCAAGGAGTGAGCCCTGCAACACCCTCTTCATTCCCACCACAACTCAAAGTTAAGGACTCATCCAGATTCAATGATTTAATTACTTTATGTGAGTTTCTCTTTTCCTCCTTCTTTTCCTTTCAGTCATCACTTGGATTTTCTCCTTTTTTAAAAATTCTGTCTCTCAGTCTCCAAAAGATGCTGCTTCTCCCTGGCAGAGCTTTCAGAGCTATTCCTCAGCTCAAGGCTAGCAGCAGTTGCTCCATTACTGAACGAGATGCAGCAATTCCCTCCTTACCAAATTCTTTGTCCTTGCAGTATTTCCTGTATTTTGGCTCGAGAAGGAGCAGCACACAAAGGGCATGTTCAGCTCCTGCAATGTGCACATGCTCAATAACAAGGCCACCTCATCTGTTAGTACTTTGCAGAAGAATTTTGATGCAGATAAAGAGGGCAATTTGCACCATGTCCCACCATTTCAGTAGGCTCTGCCTTTGCAGAGAGGGCTGTTCTTGCACCACCAGTTATCTCATAAAGACATTTTCTAATTTAACAGTTTCCTGTGCTTCTGACTTATGTTTTTTCTGTGAACAAAAGAGTGGCAGCCAGATTTCCACCTCATTTCCTGATTTTCCTTCTGCTTTGAGTGGGTTTGTCATGATCAAGAGCTCCTAAATCTTTCCATAGCAATTGCACACACTGAGGCTTTTCTGACCAATGCTATCAAATCTTATTGTCAAATAATCCCTTCTGACACATCCTGTCACCTACAGCTTGAGGGTGAGGCTGGTGAGGTCTTTCTGGCTCTGGGTTCTCCCAGTCACAGAAACACACCATGCTATTTTTTTAAAAAAATCATTTCACTACCACTTATTGCTCTTTACTCCTTTTAACAAGTAGATCTGCCCATCCACCAAGTTATGGACAAGTGATGGGAACCTTATTGCTAGTTTGTCTGCTTCCTCCAGACCCTGCCAAGAGACTTTTTCAGCTCCTCACTCCAAAATTTGAGAACATGAAAGCCCCGTTGCTCTTGGCTCCTGGAAATTTGACTTCCCAGCCAACTACACCTTTTATAGATACTTTCTTGAACCTTTTTTTTTCGCTGTACTATAAATACAGCAACAGTTGCCAGAAACTGTTTCCAGCAGCATCCAACCACATGTTGACTGGACCAGAGCCCGTTTGGGAGCGGCTCTCTGGGCTGGTTTTAATATTCTGTCGAGAGCTTCTTCACCCTGGAGCAGCCCCAGCTTTCCCTGCAGCAAGGACAGCAGGAACTTGGAGTATTCCCACCAAAGTCACGCGAGCCATCCTTGCTTTTCAGTCAGTCACTTCAAAATCAGGCCCACAGTCTCTCCCTCCACTGACCTAAACTTAAAATAACTCACAATTAACTTCTATTTCCTTCTATTTTTTGTGTCTGTCTACGAGTGGCACAGGGGACAATAGGAACAACACCAACATAGATCAGCATTTTTCTATGAATTTCCATCATTTCATTATTTCTCCAATAAATATCTAACAAACCTCTGTCGAAGAATTTGCTGTATATTTTCGGAATCTCAGAGTACAAAACACCAAGAAATCTCAAATCTCATACTCTTTAGGTTTAATCCCAGCTACACAGAAATCCATGGGAAAAATCCCCCCTGAATGCAGCAAAACAAAGATTTTATTTTGCAGTGAATCTTTTTATATCTTTTCCATCAGAACTTCAGTGTAATTGTTAATGCTTTAAATTTTAAAATTCTGAAATAAAACCTGAATATCTAAGTAAGTTTGAGGACATTTACTGTAATGAGAGATTTAGTGCTACACACACAGGTAATGACTACTGAGAAATTGCTACATAAAGGTAATAGGCTGACCATGATTAAGTCTTTTTAAACGATCCTGTTAAATAGTTGATCTCCACTACTGCTCTACTATAACATTTATTATAATCTAATGTATAATGGATCCAGATGGCTGCAGCCCCAGTGTTGAAGGCCAGATTTCGATCTCACTTACAGCAAAAACTGCTGCACAGAGGAGGACAGAATCAATCCTTTGTATTTTATTTATAATTTATATTTTAAAGAATAACTTGTGGTGACGTGATGGCAATACAAAGGCCTATCTCTAAAGTGAGTCTTTCTCCTACTTCTGCTCAAGGAATAAAACAGTGGTTTAACCCTTACTAGAGCTGCACAAGTGACAGCTGGCTTTTGTATCCAAATTGTCACCCCAAAAAGCAATTAAAATAAAAAAGCAAAGAGAGCTGTGCTCGATTCCCAAGAAAGGGAAACCAGCACTCGCCAAAGAGAGAAAAACTGAGCAAGAAAGACAACAGCTTTTTTTGTTTTTTTTTCTTTTGTCCTTTAAATGAGACTATTACAAGCCATGGAGTAAAAGCAAAATTAAAGTTGTAAATAAAAAGGTAATTAACTGTCTCCTTTATTGGCTGCTTTGGTATATGTTTCTTATCAGTTGCCACATTCCACCAGAAACAACTTTACAGATGTCCTAAAATACCAGCATGAGCCATGTGGATCTGGGAATATTTTTTATGATGGAGCATTGGGCCAGTTGGCATTTTGTCCTCTACACTAGTCACCATTTTTCAATCCAGAGTAACAGTTGGTTTAATTTGATTGTTCCTCAGAAGGCTCTGCAACTGAAAGGACTTTATGAATCACTTGGATTTATTGCCAATTTCAGCTTGTTGTTTTCTCATAACCATTTGTCCTTACTTGAGCACGCAGAGATTTCGGGAAGTATTTTGGACTTGGTATTTGGAAATGAGAGAGCAGTGCAATATTCAGGTGAAGCTGAGAGATTCAATGCAGAGAATGATCTTTACATTCTTTAGCGTGGCATGAGATTTGAAAGAATTTAGCTGGTAAATCTGGTGGTTTTAAAAATTAATATGAAGGACTGAATTAATTACATTTTTGAACTAACATTAGTAATTAATTTTTTTTAGAAAAATCTTTAAAAATTAATTTCTTGCAATAATACACCTACTTTTTTTTTAGTGTAAATTAACCCACCCTATGCTTACTTCCTGTACTGTAACTTATTTGTAATACCATAACTTTTATACTGTAATCAACCTCTACTTCTCTCAGTCACCACTGTACTGACACAGAAGAACCCAAAGCACCAGCAGATGCTCCTGCAAGACTCAGTTCTCTGTCAGAAAGGCAGCAACCCCCAAAAATACTCACGGAGGTGGCAGTGGGCCCCGTGGTAGCCTGGGCTGCAGGAGCAGTGGCCGGTGACAGGGTGACATTCCTGATTCTCAGAGCACTGGCACACTCCATGACAGTCCTGCCCATACATGCCCGGTGGACAAGCTTTGGGAAGAAGAAATGCAAACCAATAAATTAAATTTGTCTTGGTAAATATAGCACTCAAACAAAGAGCGGGCTGAAATTTATTAAATAAAATCCCTGCCTACAGAATGACGCTCTCCTCCGGGACTTTGGATTTATTACATTTACTTGGGGGTTACTTGACTGCTTGATTTTGTTTTGTTCAGTCAATTTGTGCCCAACTGTCAAGGGCCAGATACAATTTTCTTGTCACTAGAAAAAAAAATCATAGGGAAATGTCAGGTAAAATTGACTAAAATAACAGTATAATTCCCAAGGGACCAGGCATGTGGATAAAGACATTCTACCTTTTGCAGAGAGTTTAAACTTGCAAAGCTGCTGCAACATCAACATCTCCACAGGTTTCATTCTGCCTGCTGACAGCCACATTGCCTGCAGGTTTCGGACCTTCCACATTTAATTCTTACCTCTCATTTCCATTAAGCTGCCCTGGTTGTGGGTCAGCATTTAGAATCCTCTGGTGGAGGATATGGGACATTGATGTCAGTCCTTTCAATTCTCATTTATTGCTGGTTCTCCTTCAGCTAAAACAGGGCTCAGGCAAAGTTTTGTAGGGAGGAACAAAATCAGGGTGTTGCAGTTGGGGTCAGAGCAGGAGCCTGGTTCCAAAGACATCTCTGGGGCACCAAACTCCATGCTAAGAAAAGCCAGAAAATGTCCTTTCCATGGGCTCTGAGAGCAGGAATAGACAGCCTCACACAGGGACAAGGCCAACAAAACTGAGCTGCTGCTTTACTGACAGCACAGCGGTGGCTGTGGGCAGGGCTGGGCTCCACGAGCACATTCTCAGTGTTTGGGTCCTGTTCAGCCTCTGGCTGCTCCCTGCCAGTCCAGCAGCTGCAAACACAGAGAGAGCAAACCCCAGCAGCCCAAACTGTGCTGCCACGGAGCTCAGAGCTGGCCAAACCACTTGGGCGAGGGACAAGCAGCCCTTGGCCATCTTCCCTCTTGTCAGGTTGTTGTCGCCTCCCTCTTCAAGCATCACTCCATCATGATTTGATTCGAGAAATCAATGTATTAATTAACTGACAAGGGAAGTATTTACGCTGTGATCACAGACTCACTCTTGTCGCAGCCGTGGCCGGTGAATCCCGGCGGACATCCGCAGGCTCCCGTCAGGTGGTGGCAGGGCCTTCCCGGGGGACAGCGGCACCGCCGGGCACACCCCGCGCCGTAGCGGCCCGGCAGGCAGGCTGCAGGGGGACACAGCCCTGTCAGGGCCAGCAGGATGGGACAAAGCCACCCCCTGCATGCACCCATCCCTGCGAGCACCTCCAGCCAGACCCCACAGAACGAGGGCCTGAAAACACCCGGCCACGGCCCACAACAACCAAGGCCCCGTGGGGCTGGGGGGAACGTGCGCCCCAAGCCAAGCTGCAGCCACTTTCTCCCTCCCTCCCTCCTGTTTGTCACAGTGCCTCACTCACGTTTGTCACAGTGCCTCCCTCGCCACCCCCTCTCGCAGTGACACGCTCCAGTGTGGGGGTGGCAGGACCAGCCGTGGGCGCAGTCACACCGCTCCTCACAGCGCTGGCCAAAAAATCCCGAGGGGCAGGCTGGGGGCAAGCAGAGAGAGCCAGGTTCTACCTGCAGCCTCCACTGGCCATCAGCCAGCAGCCTCCTTGTCTGAGCTTCTGCTCATGAGGACATGTAGCAGACTGCGTGGCCAGAAAATATCAGTGAAGATGTTAAAAATATTGGAAGCATTTAATGCTGGCTGCTAATGAGTCTGCGCAGGAAAGTTTGCAGAGTCACAGCCTGGAGTGCAAATCCAGATGGGGTCCACGGAGAGGGTGATGCTGTTTGCTGTGACACAACTGTGCACACAGGGATAGCTGTTTAAGCAGTGGGAACTGTGCCCATGAACTGCTTCCACCTCCCAGGGCCCTGCAAAGTGACCAAAGGGAGGTGGGCACTGAGAAGGTTTTACAGGTTACACTGGTGGCTGAGGCTTTGTGAATCCTCAGCACCTCAGGAGACCTCAGAAAGCTGCTTGTGGCTTGCTAAAAGCACAGCACCTCAGTGGCTGAGCTGAAAGCATGTTTTAAGTCACCTGTGTAGAGATTTAATCGCTATTTCAGGGATTCAGATGGCTCTAAGCACGCCAAACAGCTGTGTCAAATCTGGGTCATGTGCCAGATCGGAACTATCTGAACCATCACACTCCAGTTTGCTGAACTCCCCTCAATGACCCACAGAGATTCAGCAGCAGGTGGCTGATCTGGCAAATTCTCCATAAAACTCCCACCTTTCATGTGTTCTTCCTTGTGTGTGTAAAGTACAGAAATACCCTCATCTGCTTAGCAGGCAGGGAACAGAGGTAGGAGGAGATAAAATTATTTGGACGAGGGCATGTTTGGGCAGAGACCTGTGGGTCTGAGACAGGGACATGGGTCTGAGACATGTCTGAGAGGGCATAAAGCCTCACTGGCCTGCAGAATACTGGAAATTCAAGATAGAAAATAGAAAACTGGCAGGAACGGCTGATGGCTAAAATGAAGGATTTGCAGCAGGAGCTGCCCTTACCCACATCGCAGCGGTCCCCGGTCCAGCCGGCGCGGCAGAGGCACTTCCCTGAGGGCTGGTCGCACACCCCGTGGTGACAGCTGCAGTTCTGCTCACAGCCCTCTCCAAACTGCCCGTGCCCACACTCTGAAATGGGATGGGCGAGGCTGATGGGGGGCCAGGCTGGAGCAATTCCAGCAGGAACTCCCTCATGCCTCTGCAACATGATAAGCCATCTAAACTGGGCCTAAAAACCTTCAGTGAAGGAAATTTTGAAGCCTCCTTTGGCAAAATCCTCTAGAAATGCACAATTTTCCTCTTTAAGGATTTCCTTCTTTCTCCTTAAATGGAGCTAATTACCTATCTTCCTTGTTCCCAAGGGACAAAGAATACCTTATTCCTCCCCTCTGCCCACCAAGTTTCCAGCACCATGTTCAAGCACCAATATCATATCTCCCCTCAGCCTTCTCATTTCTGACTAAACAACCCCAGCTTTTTTAACTTCTCCCCACCTGCTGTTTTCCATCCTTCTGTCTCCTTTTTCCTCCGGGCTGTCTCAAACCAGACCCCAGTACAACAGAACTTCCTTTCAGAGCAGCTGAACCGAGGTGCTGGAGGGGTGGAGGAGGTGGTGACACTCACCCAGCTCACAGGCTGTCCCTGTCCAGCCCTGGGGACACTGGCACTGGCCGCTCACAGGGTCACAGGTGGCCTGGCCGTGGCAGAGGCAGCGCTGCAGGCAGTTTGCTCCGTACCACCCGGGGGGACAGGCTGTGGAGGGAGGCAGGAAAAACCTTCCATCAGCAAGTGCAGGAGAAAGACACAGGTTCAACATCACCTCTCCCACCTTACAGCCCATCAGGCCCTGGAAGATGCTGTGGGAGGGACAACCAAGCAGAAATGGGGACACAACCCATAAGGAATTACTCTGGTCACTGTAAAATTGGTCTTGGAACAAAGTAGGTGAAGAAGTGAATTAGTGGCCCACCAAATAACCTTGGGACTTTCTGTTTGTACCTACAAAAAATATTTTTTTTGTTCCTTCCAGCTTTGTCAACACTGGGTAGTGCAGTTCTTGATTTCCCTGTTCTCAGAATTTCTTTGTACAGTCCTCTTAAAATCACAGCTCCTTCCCGAACTGATCCTGCTGCCCACAGCTGGCTGATGACATTTCACCATTCACCTGATTTTAATAGGCAAGTCTATTAATTCCTATCACAACCAGTTTCTATGGATAGAACCCAATCTTTTCACAAAAAATCCACACACCTCTGCCACATGCCAGAGTGACACCTCTTTAAGATGGAAACAGGGGCAAGCTCTCACTTTGGAAAATCACAGGTACCAGAGGATGGCTCCCCAAGGCTCACACAATTATTCTACCTCCTCACTTCAAAGAGAAAAGAAATCACCAAACATGTATTTAAAGAGAAAAGGTATGTTTGAGACATGTTCTGTAACTTTCATTTTGGTTTTGTATTTGTGGACTTTGGACAAAACAAAAATTTAGGTCATGCTATACATGTCATCAAAACTAGTTCAGTGCCTTCCCAATTTTCAAATCCTTCATGGAAAGGCCTCTTCACATCAAGTTTCAAAAGGAGAATGTGCTAAATTTAAATATCACTCTACCCCTGCCAGCTTTCATTCCCTTTTCCTAACACTCCTCTTGGGATGCTGAAGGGCAGAGTCTGAGTGGAGGTGTTGACTCTCAATCCCTGCTCACCCAGGAGCACCCACAGCAGCATTCCCAGCTCCATGGTACTGCTGTCACCCCAGGGACCTCGCGGGCAAGGCACAGAACAAGGAGTTTTTGCAAGGGGGAAGGACAGACTTTTCCTGCTGCCTGGGATGCAGGGATTAGGAAGTGCAATGCAAGCCACAGGGCAGCCTTTCTTTGCCAGCCTCTTAAGGCTCTGTGGAGCTGGGCTTGTGTTTGAGCCTCTTGTGTATGGGTCTGATTGCCAAGGCTGGAAGGCTCAATGCCTTTCACATGTTCTGGATTTAGGCTCTGTCTGGAACAGCACAAGGTAATGCTGAGGATCAGACTGGTGCATGGGACAGTAAAGCAGCCCATAGAAAAGAAACAGAACTTCATTTCAGCATCATAATTGGGAGTTTTATGGACCTTTTCTCCCTTCATCAGCCTTCAAAATCAACTCTCTTTCCAGTTTATGGCTGTCTCACCCCTCTGCCCTGTGCACACTGGGATCCTACAACACAGTGCCATGGATTAATTTAATGGACCAATTCACGTCACTGCAGATCCAAACCCAATGACAACACAGGGCAACGAGCTGAGAGCTAAAACACCAGCGAGCTTTCCCCAAACACAGGTTTTATTTTTCCCTCCTATAATCCATAGGCACGGGTTTGAATTTCCAGCTGTACCTTCTTGGCAGGTGGCTCCTTTCCAGCCCGGGCTACAAAGGCACGTCCCGGTTACGTGGTGACACAGAGCTCCGTTGTGACAGTGACAAGTGTTCCTGCAGCCTGGCCCATAGCTGTTCCCCTGGCAGGCTGCAACGACAGAACTCCATAAAACCTCGTCAGGAAGCATCCAAGGAAGCACAGAGCAAGCGTGAGACACAACGCCAGGGAAATCAGGTTGGAGCTGTGCTCCAATGACACTTTTCACATCATAAGAGTGCCTAATTCCATATAAAATCATAGAATCATAAAGCCTGGAAAAGATCATCAAGATCATCAGTCCAGCCTTTGGCCAAATGCCATCATGATCCTTAAATTAAATCACAAAGTGCTGTGTATACTCATTTTGTGAACACTTCAAGGAATGGTGACTTCATCATCCCTGGAAATATATATAGATATACATATATATATATAAAAACCCATATATTAACCATGTCTGACCCTAGAAACAATAATAGAATCATTTAGGGTTGAAAAGACCTTTAAGATCATCAAGTTCAACTGTTAACTCAGCCAAGTCCACACTAGCAGCCAATACATAAACTGCAAAAGGTATTTAAAAAAAAAAAATCTGCAAATTAGATTCACACAAACTGAAACTGCTCTGCAACACTCACAATTTAGAGACAATGTGTCTTATGAAAGCCTAAGACAATAATGTGGGTTAACAAATATGTATCAGAGCCCATTCTGGAGAGGTTTCTATCGAGGGGCTGGATCTCTGGGGGTGATGGATCAGCTGTCATCCCCTGCTCTGCAGAACGTCTTTGTGCTAAACTAATGGTCCAGCAGAACTGCCAGCCTGACAGCCCCGGTATTTATTTGTATCCTGGTGAGAGAACTGACAACTTCATTGTTTTCAGTGTTCATTTTTCACAGCTGGGTGCCTCTGCTCACCCAGGCTCTCGTTCTTTGGTCAGAGAGGGGTGATATTTTCAATGAGTTTGGTTAAGCAGCTGGCTCCCAGGTGAAAACTTAACGCACTCATCTCAAAAGCAAATACTCTGCTTTCAGTGTTGCTGCCCGTGAAAAATGGCAGTGACAAAATTCATGCAGTCTCCATTGCACTGGAGATTTGGATGGCTTTGAATGGTGGAAAACAGACAGTTCTGCTACCCTGTTTTCATCAGATAGCATCTAAAATAATACAAAGGGGGTTGATGGAGCTGGATCGCCTCCTTGCATAGTTTTTGTTCTGCTTGCAAGGGCTCCTGTCAGAGCCTCTCATCCCTTCTGCATGCACTGGAGAGGCCAAAAAACCCTAGATCCCTGATCCAGGAGAGTGTCCTGCACTCACTGAATGTGACATCTTCCACATTTCACAGCCAAACAGTGAATTTTCCCTCAAACTTCTCTGCCTTTCAGGGTGTTGGTGAACACGATGCAGTGCTGCAGGAGAGCAAGTCCCCGGGGGACAGAAGGGAGGTGTGAAACTGCCTTGATCTTAGAGGTGAACTTGGTTGACACTCTCTGACCCATTCTCAGCCCTTTTCTCCCCATCTGAGGGCTCCCAGCCTCCCAGCCTGGTTCTCAGACACCATTTCTCCCAGGACTTCTTTTCCACACTGCTCGTTCTTGTCATCGCTTGGACCCCATCCACGTTGAAACCACAAGAAAGAGCAGGAGCTCAGTCCCATCACAGCTAAAAGTTTGTTCTGCAAATGAAGCTTGGTTGCCAAGTGAAAAGTTCAGCACATCTACAGAGCTCTGGCTCAGTTTTTGGGAGCAGAACTAAATATTTCCACAATACAGACCAGAACTATAGCACAACCAAGCCAAAGGAAAAACCAGCTCATCACCAGATCCCCTGACTGGTTACCAGTGGTTTGTGTGAGGTTTTTGGAGTATGTATGCAAAGCTCTTGTTACACTCACCGAAAAGACAATAGTGTTTCAGTGAAAATTCTGGTAAGAAAGCAGAAATTTCTGGAGAAGAAAATTTTAACTATTCTACTGGCTAGACACAAATGTTTTTTTTGCTTCCTGGTGAGACAATCCTGATTTTCAAAGTACTTTTCTGAAGATTAAGGAAAAAAAGTGATATATACTGAAGCTATTTCATGGAGTTCCACAACTAAATGTACAAATATCCCCGGGCCTTTTCTTTCCTCATGATGAGAGAAAAGGGATAACTTAATCCAAAAGTTTAAATTAATACATTTCTTCCTGGTTCAAAATTTTCCTCTTGGTGACTTTCCTCCGCAAGAGGAGGATTTATTTGTTTACAATCTTTAAAATCTCTTTTTGCATGCAGAGCAAGGAACACATAAAACTGGAGACTTTTCTTCCAACTAGAAGTCAACAGCCACCAAAAGTGCCCAGTAGCACAGGAAAATGATGGGCTCTAATGTTCTACAGGGTGTCCAGTAGCTTTGATTTCAAGTGACTTCTGCAGATTATTCTCCACAAAATGAAGCTTTAGCTTTAAAAGAACACGGAATCTGCAAATTCAAGTGCTCAAACACCACGAAATGTCAAACCCCTGTTATCAGTGCCTCTGGCTGAGCAAATTTTTCTGTAGTCATTTATTTTTCAAACCAGTGTGGTCTCTTTTCTACCACAAGGAGCCATTTCAGTGAAGATTCTGCTGAGCTCCAACAGCTCCAGAAAGAGGCATGTTTAGTACTGACAGAATTAAGGCAAATGTCAGATGCTGAATTGTGTACATCTGCTACAGACCATATGCAACACGAGATTTTTGGAGGGTTTGGTTGGGTTTTTTTAAGTTTGTAAACTTTGGATGAATTTGCAGTGAATCAGAATGGTTTGGGTTGGAAAATACCTCAGGTGGACACTCAAGAAAATTCCCAAATAAAATCTCCAAGCACAAACTGAAACTGAGGCAGAGCTTGCTTGGCAGATTTCACCCCAGATTAACATAATTCATTTTCAAACAACTGAAACCCATGGTCTGGTAATGGAAAGCATTAGGCAGCTTCAACAAAAGGCATCACTGTCCGTATTGCCTGTAATTAGATAGCAGAGTATAAAACTCACTGCATGGCTGGCTCAGGATCAATTCAAATCCCATGATGCCAAAATTATTCCTCAATATCCTCCAGCACATTGCCTGCAATCTGATTACTTCCACACGAGTGCTGTCCTTCCAGCTGCTGGAGCTGGCAGGTCCCAGGAACAGGCAAGGTGAATATTAAACACCCTGGGAGGATGGGGAGTGCTGAGCTGTCTCCCACCCATAGCTGCCTTGCTCTGAGCAGCTCTGGAGCAGCGTGGATGAGGCCCAGCTGTAAAATAAAAATGAAGATCCCTCCCTCAGCCAAGAGAAGAGGAGGAAACACCCTGCACTGTTAACTGACCTGTCTCACTCACAGAGGCCTCAGAGGCTTTGGCACCTTCACCAGCAGGAGGAATAAATCAACCCAGCACAAAGCTCTAATGGCTCTAGCACAAGATAATAAATAGGGTTTTTCCCCTAATGTGAGTAGAGCAGGGCACCAGAGGCCGTGGAGAAGGAGCTGCATTTCCTAATTGAATTTGATGAAATATGTGGCAAAGCTTCCCCCCCCCAATGCCAAGGACTGGGGAAGGGGCAGGGGGACACATTGCCAACGCTGTGGCTCGACAGGAAAAGTGGGCTGTGACCAAGAAGCAAATATTGCACCTGTTCAGCAGCACCTCTTCTGATCTGTGGGATGGGTAAGTGACTCTGGTTTGCTTTTTCTCTGTGCTCACTCCATTAACCTGCACCCAAAGGCTGGGTCACCACCAGCATCTTCATGAGGTGGGAGGTGGAGAGCCAAGTGCTCCTGCAGGAGGGCATGAGGAGGCAAAAAACTGCAGTGGTGGGATGTTAGGAAAGGGGTCTAAAATTGGGAAGATTCAGAAGAAATGACCCACCTGGAAAACAAAGAGCAGGGGATTCTGCAGGAGGAACCTTCTCAGAAGATGAGTGTTGAGTGGTAGGGGAAAATGAGGGGGAAATGCTGTGAAAGAGCAAGCACTGCCCTCAAACTGATGATAAAATAGTGTATGGCTGGAGAGCAGCACTGCCTCAATACAAGCCACATTTCTCTCTATTTTCTAAATTAAATAACTTTTCTATTGCAGGAAGCCACGACCTATGGATTAAAGAAGTGTTCCCTAACAGGGCTCATTGTGAGGCTGCCCTGGAGCCCAGCTCTGGGCTGCAGACAGCACTCTATTTTCAAAAGGAAGCTCAGACCATGACATCATCCTAAAGGAAAACAAGGAAGTTGAGAAGCTAAAACCTGAAAATCTTAAAAAATCCACTTATTGGCTAAACTTTGCAAACAGGCTCAGTGATTCTCAAATGTAGTTCCATGCAGTTAAAGAAAATAAAACCTAATTTCCCAAGAAATGCAGTGAAAATTTTCTCAGAATAGCCAATGTTATATATGTACACACACAAGCACTTCATTAGCTTAAAAATTGTGGAATAATCCATACCTGTGAACATCTAGGAAGCTGACATTTATTTTAAAACAAATAATTTTTCTAATAATTATTGAAAAAACTATTTTGTCACGCTCAAATAACAAAATAATCCCAGCTCTGATTTTTCCACTTTCCACATTTGTAACCTGTCACTCTATAGTTGATAATTAGATGAGATACACCAGAAACAGATACACAACATTTAATCTCTTAATGTCACACAAAAATAAAAAGCAGGGAGTTGTCATATGGCAGGAGACAGCTCTGCTATTTAAAACCTGATGCTTATCACGTTTGATGAGTTTAAAAAAATAAATTAAAAAGAGCTGATGATTTTACACAGCCACCAAAAACTGTTCCCTTTTTTGGCATCTTTGGGAAGGAAGGTGACTTATTTGCAAGTGTACCCTGTTGGGGCATTATCCCCATTGCCAGAGGAGGTTTGGGGGTTTGAGGAGGTTTGGGGGTTTGAGGAGGTTTGGGGTTTGGGAGAGGTTTGGGGGTTTCAGGAGGTTTGGGGAAGTTTGGAGAGGTTTGGGGTTTGGGGAGGCTTG